>BLSH010075105.1:78101-88253 GCA_018402905.1 Glandirana rugosa | reverse complement strand
GGGCTGCTGACAAAGCTTTCCCACATTTTGGCCATGCTAACCCTGCCTTCTGAGGTGCTGGCGGTGCCACAGCTGCTTTGGTGGCCTCTACCTCCTCCTCCTCTGCCTTCGCCTTGTGCTTCCACTAAGCCCCCGGTGTCATTTGGGAATGCCCTCAGCAGCGCGTCTATCAGTGTGCGCTTGTAGTCGCGCATCTTCCTCTCACGCTCCAGTGAGGGAATTAAGGACGGCACTTTGTCCTTGTAACGGGGATCCAGCAGGGTGGCCACCCAGTAATCAGACAAGTTACAATGTGGGCAACTCGGCTGTCGTTGCGCAGGCACTGCAGAATTAAGTCGGCTATGTGTGCCAGGCTGCCCAGAGGCAAAGACAAGCTGTCCTCTGTGGTAGGTGTATCATCTGTGTCCTCCGTATCCCCCCAGCCATGCTCCAGTGATGCCCACGAGCTGCGTTGGGTGTCACCCTGCTGTGAACACGGTTCCTCCTCCTCCTCATCCTTGTCCTCCTCATCCTCCAGAACTGTGGCCTGGCTTGAAAATATTTTACCTGGCCTATGCTGGTGCAGGAACCCACCCTCCGAGCCACTTGTGAATGACTGGCCTGATAACTGTGGAAATGACCCCTCTTCCTCCTCCTCCTCCTCCTCATCGTCCTGTGCCACATCCTCTTCCATCATCGCCCAAAGTGTTTTTTCAAGGAGACATAGAAGTGGGATAGTAACGCTGAGAACAGCGTCACCCGCACTGGCCATGTTGGTGGAGTACTCAAAACACAGCAATACGGTACACAGGTCTCGCATGGAGGCCCACTCATTGGTGGTGAAGTGGTGCTGTTCCGCAGAGTGACTGACCCGTGGGTGCTGCAGCTGAAACTCCACTATTGCCTGCTGCTGCTCACACAGTCTCTCCAGCATGTGCAAGGTGGAGTTCCACCTTGTGGGCACGTCGCATAGGAGGCAGTGAGTGGGAAGGCCAACGTTCCGCTGCAGCGCAGACAGGCGAGCAGCAGCAGGACGAGACGGCTCACACTTTCTGCAGCAGCTCTGACATATCCGGGTAATTTTTTAGAAATTTCTGTACCACCAAATTCAGCACTTGTGCCAGGCAAGGGATGCGAGTCAAACCGGCTAGGCCCAGAGCCGCTACGAGATTTCGCCCATTGTCGTACACCACCAGGCCGGGCTTGAGGCTCAGTGGCAACAAATACTCATTGGTCTGTTGTTCAATGCCCATCCACATCTCCTGCGTAGTGTGGGGTTTATCTCCCAAACATATCAGTTTTAAAACAGCCTGCTGTCGTTTCCCCCTGGATGTGCTGAAATTGGTGGTGAAGGTGTTACGCTGAGTGGATGAGGAGGTGGTAGAGGAGGAAGAAGCGCAGTAGGAGGAGGAGGCAACAGGAGGCAAAGAGAAATGGCCTGCAATCCTCATTGGTGGAAGGACATGTGCCAAATGGCTAGCCGCCTCAGTCCCACCCACCACTACATTTGCCCAGTGTGCAGTTAGCGAGATATAGCGTCCCTGCCGGTGCTTACTGTTCCATGTATCAGTGGTTATGTGATCTTATATGGACCTTGCCACAGATGGCGTTGCGCAGTGCACACTTGATCGTGTCCCTGACTTGTTTGTGCAGGGAAGGGATGGCTCGTCTGGCAAAGTAGTGGGGGCTGGGAACCACACCCTATGGGACAGCCAGGTTTTTTTTTGTCCGTGTCCACCAGACGGAATGACAGCATTTCAAAGGCCAGGAATTTTGAAATGCTGGCATTCAGATCCAGGGATCGCGGGTGGGTAGGGGGGTACTTCCTCTTTCTCTCCAGTGTTTGGGAGATGGAGAGCTGTAAGCTTCCATGGGACCATGTGGAAATGCTTGGAGACTGTGGCGGACATGGTGGCATTGCTGTCACATGCTCTGTTTGCTGGGTGGCAGGTGACATTGTCACTGTAGAGGTGGAGGAAGAGGCCGAGGCAGCAGCAGAAGAGGAAGCAGGAGGAGGCCGAGACCTTTCTTGGATTTTGAGGTAATTATTCCAATGCAGCTTGTGCCTTGAATTTAGATACCTGATCATGCAGGTTGTGCTCAGGTTTAGAACATTTAGGCCTCGCCTCAGGCTATCATTGCACAGCGTGCAAACCACTCGTGTCTTGTCGTCAGCACATTGTCTGAAGAACTGCCACGCGGGGGAATGCCTTTGAGCTGCCTTTAGTGTGCTAGGTCCCTGGGTGAGGTGGGTAGTAGCAGGCATACTGTCTAGGGGACGCTCGCTCCGCTTTTGCAACCTGCTTCCTCTTTTGCTGTGCTGGAGCCTCTGTGCGACCACCACCTCTTCCTCTAAACTGCACACGTCACTCGCATGACCCTCATTCCATGTGGGATCTAGGACCTCATCATCCTCCTCCACATCATCTTCCACCCACCCTTCACCACTGCCCTCCTTGTCAGTCTGCACACTGAGGAAAGCTGCAGCAGTTGCCATCTATGTTTTGTCATCCATCAGAGACGTGCTGCGCTGGTGTTTCCATGTCCTCATCCTGCAACAGAAGTGGTTGGGCATCGGTGCACTCAATGTCTTCCACTTCTGGGGCAGGGCTATGTGGATGGCCCACGGAAAGCACACCAGGAGAGTCATCAAAAAGCATAAGAGTCTGCTGCATGACTTGGGGCTCAGACTGCTTGGCTAATTTACAAGGAGCTGAGGTGAAAGACAGATGGGCATGGGGTTCAGGTGCCAACTCTGAGCTTTCATCAAGGGCCCGGGAGGGAGACAATGTGAAGGAACTGGAGGCATTGTCAGCCAGCCAATCTACTATAGCCTGTACTTGTTCTGGCCTCACCATCCGTTGAGCGTCATTCGGGCCTACCATATAACGTTGAAGGTTCTGTCAGCTACTCACACCTGAGGAAGGTGTTTCACTTGTGCGTGTAGCTGGCACAGATTGACCACGTCCTCTCCTTTCAACAGGAGCTTCACCAACACAACCAACACCAGCAGCACCAGCAGCACCAGCAGCACCACAACCACGTAACTTATTTGACGCTCTCCTCATTCTGGCCGCAAATGTACTATGTAGCACTATTTAAGTATTTATTAACCACTTTGGATCCGGGCCATTTCTGGCTCTCCTCTCCTACATGTACAAATAATCATTTTTTTGCTAGAAAATTACTCAGAACCCCCAAACATTGTATATGGTTTTTTAGCAAAGATTCTAGGAAATAAAGTGGAGGTTGTTGCAATTTTGTATGTCATGTATCTGGTATTTAAGCAACGATTTTTCAAACTTTTTTTTTTTTTGAAAAAAAAACAGTTTCATGAATTAAAAAAAAACAAAACAGTAAAGATAGCCCAATTTTTTTTCATAATGTGAAAGATGATGTTATGCCGAGTAAATAGATACCCAACATGTCACATTTTAAAATTGCGCAAACTCGTGGAATGGCGCCAAACTTTGGTACTTAAAAATCTCCATAGGCGATGCTTTAAACATTTTTACAGGTTAGGTGTTTTGAGTTACAGAGGAGGTCTAGAATTATTGCTCTCACTCTAACGCAAGTAGTATGCGTTTGCTTCTGTGCGCGAGCTTGCGGGGACGGGACGCTTTAATTTTTTTTTTTATTTCTTATTTTACTTTTATTTTTTTTATTTTTACACTTTCACTTGAATTTTTTTTTTTGATCACTTTTATTCCTATTACAAGGAATGTAAACATCCCTTGTAATAGGAAAAGTGCGTGACAGGTCCTCTTTATGGACAGATGCAGGGTCTATAAGACCCTTCATCTCTCCTCCATGCTGGAAAGGCTGAGATCAGAAACAAAAAACTGACGATCTCAGCCTTTCCTTCCCCTTTAACGGTCATAGTTTACTTCGGAGACCCGGAAGTGACGTCACAACGTGCGCCCGGGCCTCCGAGAGCCATAGAGATGACCGAGGGCCATCTGTCCCTCAGAAATCTCTGGTATCTTGTTCCGGCGGCAGGCGATTCCTTCTCCCGGCCAACGATCGCTCAGGTGAGTCAGGAGAAGCACTGGAGGGCGGTGGGAGGGGGGGATGTCCCCTCCCGACACCTGTAAGAACAATCAAGTGGCTGAACTGCCGCTATGATCATTCTTACAATGATGGGAATTGCCTGAGGAAAACAATGATACCTCAATGATGCCTGCACGTGCCGGCATCATTGAGATATCACCACTGAAATCCCAGGAGGTCTATTGACGTCCTGCGGATGCGAAGTGTTTAATACAAAAAAAGAATAATAAATTCTCCTTCTTTTTTTTGGAAAACAGCAATGTAGACACACTTTTTATTTTTGTGCAAGAAATGCACCGCTCACACCAACAGCTGGAACCTCTCCCTATAGAACTAGGAGATGGTTATAGAACAATAAACTGTCCCTTACAGGAGCAGCAGGAACCTCTCCCTATAGAACTAGGAGGTGATTTTAGAACAATAATCTGTCCCTTACAGCACCAGCAGGAACCTCTCCCTTTAGAACTAGGAGATGATTATAGAACAATAATCTGTCCCTTACAGCACCAGCAGGAACCTGACCCTATAGCAGTAGTCTATGATTTTAGAACAATAATCTGTCCTTTACAGCAACAGCAGGAACCTGACCCTATAGGGGTAGGCGATGATTTTAGAACAATAATCTGTCCCTTACAGCAACAGCAGGAACCTGACCCTATAGGAGTAGGCGATGATTTTAGAACAATAATCTGTCCCTTACAGCACCAGCAGGTACCTCTCCATTTAGAACTAGGAGTTGATTATAGAACAATAATCTGTCCCTAACAGGAGCAGCAGGAACCTCTCCCTATAGAACTAGAAGATGATTTTAGAACAATAATCTGTCCCTTACAGCACCAGCAGGAACCTCTCCCTTTAGAACCAGGAGATGATTATAGAATAATAATCTGTGCCTTACAGCACCAGCAGGAACCTGACCATATAGCAGTAGGCGATGATTTTAGAACAATAATCTGTCCCTTACAGCACCAGCAGGAACCTCTCCCTTTAGAACTAGGAGATGATTATAGAACAATAATCTGCCCCTTACAGCTCCGGCAGGAACCTGACCCTATAGCAGTAGGCAATGATTTTAGAACAATAATCTGTCCCTTACAGCACCAGCAGGAGCCTGACCCTATAGGAGTAGGCAATGATTTTAGAACAATAATCTGTCCCTTACAGCAACAGCAGGAACCTGACCCTATAGGAGTAGACGATGATTTTAGAACAATAATCTGTCCCTTACAGCAACAGCAGGAACCTGACCCTATTGGAGTAGACAATGATTTTAGAACAATAATCTGTCCCTTACAGCAACAGCAGGAACCTGACCCTATAGGAGTAGGCAATGATTTTAGAACAATAATCTGTCCCTTACAGCAACAGCAGGAACCTGACCCTATAGAACTAGGAGATGATTTTAGAACAATAATCTGTCCCTCAAAGCAGTAGACTCTACCTAGTCCAGAATCAGATCGTTCTGTAATACAGGATGAGATTTGCAATCTGTCCCTCAAAGCTGTAGTAGTAGTATCTCTACCTAGTCCAGAATCAGATTGTTCTGTAATGCAGGATGAGATCTGCAATCTGTCCCTCAAAGCAATAGTAGTAATCTCTACCTAGTCCAGAATCAGATCGTTATGTAATGCAGGATGAGATGTTATTATATCTGCAATCTGTCCCTCACAGCGCCGGCAGCATCCTCTCCCTACACTAGTTAGCCTGAGAGCATGTGACATGCAGCACTACGTGACTCCAGCTTATACAGAGGCTGGGTCACATGATGCACTGGCCAATCACAGCCATGCCATTGGTAGGCATAGCTGTGATGGCTTCTAAGGGCAAACCAGTGAAACGCTTGTTGATTGGCTGCCCTGCAGCTATTCAACAGGCGGGATCAAATACCCGAACCCAAACTTTTTATCAAATGTCCGGGTTCGGGTCCGGGTCACAGACACCCCAAAGTTCGGTACGGACCCAAACTTTACAGTTCGGGTTCGCTCAACTCTATTTGTGATCATTTATTTTGGGTAATGCTTTTCAGAGTATTAACATACTACATTATGGGAGTCTTTATGTTTCAATGTCCTTCCTGATTACATCTGTTGAAGAGACATATTTTGATCACATTGAAGGAAGTGGAGAATGCAGAGATCTTTACATAGAGAAGTTTTAGCCAACACCTTTGGTCGTGCATGCTTACTTGTGGAGAACATTTATAGACTTGGTTGATATAACGAGTCAGTGACAATTGGTAAGCCTTATATCCTAACATCATATAGCAGACTATACATATTATGTGAAACTATTTATAGTATATGTATTTGAGTATGATACTGTATGGATAGAGCATTGTAGGTTCTACTACAATATGAAGGTGTTTTTCTTTAAATATTGATTCTGAGCCAAAGAATAAAGAGTCAATATTTTGTGTGGCCACCATCATTTTCCAGCACTGCCTTGACCCTCTTGGGCATGGAGTTCACCAGCGCTTCACAGGTTGCCTTTAGAGTTCTCTTCCACTCCTCCATGACGACATGAAGGAGCTGGTGGATGTTAAAGACCTTGCGCCCCTCCACCTTTCATTTGAGGATGCCCCACAGATGCTCAATAGGATTTAGGTCTGAAGATATGCTTTGCCAGTCCATCACCTTTACCTTCAGCTTCTTTAGCAAGGCAGTGGTCATCTTGGAGGTGTGTTTGGCGTCGTTATCATGTTGGAATACTGCCCTGTGGCCCAGTCTCCAAAGGGAGGGGATCATGCTCTGCTTCAGTATGTCACAATACATGTTGGCTTTCATGGTTCCATCAAGGAACTGTAGCTCCCCAGTGCCGGCACTCAGCACTCATGCAGCCCCAGACCATGACACTCCCACCACCATGCTTGACTATAGACAAGACACACTTGTCTTTGTACTCCTCACCTGGTTGCCGCCACACACGCTTGACACCATCTGAACCAAATAAGTTTATCTTGGCCTCATCAGACCACAGGACATGGTTCCAGTAATCCATGTCCTTAGTCTGCTTGTCTTCAGCAAACTTTTTGCAGGCCTTCTTGTGCATAATTTTTAGAAGAGGCTTCCTTCTGTGACGACAGTCATGCAGACCAATTTGATGCAGTGTGCGGCATAAGGTCTTAGCACTGACAGGCTGACCCCCCACCCCTTCTTCTGCAGTAATGCTGGCAGAACTCATTCATCTATTTCCCAAAGACAACCTCTGGATATGACGCTGAGCATGTGCACTCAACTTCTTTGGTCGACCATGACAAAGCCTGTTCTGAGTGGAACCTGTCCTGTTAAGCTGCTGTATGGTGTTGGCCACCGTGCTGCAGCTCAGTTTCAGGGTCTTGGCAATCTTCTTATAGCCTAGGCCATCTTTATGTAGAGCAACAATTCTTTTTTTACGATCCTCATATAGTTTTTTGCCATGAGGTGCCATTTTGAACTGCCAGTGACCAGTATGAGAGAGTGAGGGTGATAACACCAAATTTAACACACCTGCTCCCCATTCACACCTGAGACCTTGTAACACGAATGAGTCACATGACACAGGGGAGGGAAAATGGCTAATTGGGCCCAATTTGGACATTTTCGCTTAGGGGTGTACTTACTTTTGTTGCCAGCAGCTTAGACGTTAATGTCTGTTTGTTGAGTTATTTTGAGGGGACAGCAAATTTGCACTGTTATACAAGCTGTACACTCACTAATTTACATTGTAGCAAAGTGTCAATTCTTTAGTCTTTTCTTTTTTTGTCACATGAAAAGATATAATAACATATTTACAAAAAGGTGAGGGTGTACTCACTTTTGTGAGATACTGTATGTGACTTGTGCTCTTCAGTGCTTGGGTAGGTGTACCAAAATAATATTAGCATATATAAATGAATAAAGTGCTTAGGTGTGTTCATTAATTAATTAATAATAGTCTGTATTTCATATAAAAAAGTGACCAATATCAAAGTGACTTGTGCTCTTCAGTGCTTGGGTGCTGCTGATCTCCCCCTAGTGGTATTACACTCACTAGACGGATTCACCCTGCGAGGAGGTACAGCACATCCACAATAATAATTCCTTGTGCCGATGACACGTGCTCCTCTGTGCTTTAAATGTGCTGGTGCTCCATAAGTGCCCCCCTATAGATGTGCACTTACCAGTAAACTTCACCCTTCCATAGGGTATAACACATTCACAGTCATACGCCATTGTGCAGCGGATCCAGATCTCCACTTAGTAGGCTCCGTTCTGTTCCAATGGTGTTTGTCCCAAATTCATTTGTTTCTGAAGTGGTAGATTCCAGCAGAAGGACTTCGGTCTTGGGTCCAGAGGTTTTGAAGAAAGAGAAGTGAAGGTTATGTCTAGTGATCCTGTATAAGGGTCCTTTTTCATAGGGTGACTGTCTGCTAATTGTTCTCTAGTGTTCCCAGCTTGTCACATCTTTCCCCATACCATCAGTTTTGCTGGTATTCACACTATAGAGATGTGGTCCATGCCTGTCATGATCAGAAATCCCCTTCAACCATTGCTGGAGTGCAGGTATACATAAGGTGTCTCCAATGATGCTAAAAGTAATGAACTTGTTGTTGATTGCTACTGCTGTATAACATCTTCAAGCTAATATTGCAGAGTAAAAAACGGCTTTATAAAACATCAGTGCTAGCGGGGGCCCCATGCTGATGGGACATATTGCTGCAGCTTCTGTGCTGCCCATCGTGGCTACTTTTTTTTTTTAACTTTGATCTTTATTAGGTTTTCTTTTTTTCTTGAAAAGGTTAACAAGAGTTTTTCTGTTACAACTTAAACATGTAGGTCAGTAAGATGTTGATACAAGATGAGCATAAATGAGTGGTACATTGAGACGTTATATGCAAACATACGTACAGAGATAAGTGTAGTGCATGGGGTTGGGTCTCTCCCCCCGTCACCCCAGTAGGGAGCAAGCTGTGGCAGGGGGAGGAGCATCCCCAATGTGTTCATGCGAGTATATCTCGCTTTAGTATTGTTGGTGGTTTGGTAGAGGAAGTCTCTGCAATTCGGTGTAGGACTCCGACATCTGTGGTATGTGAAAGTATCGGTTGAAGTCACTGGGTATGATTAGTTAGCTGCTGTTGGAGAGTTGGCGTGTAGAGGCATAGGTTGAGGTGGAAAACAGTTTAATGAGGTTCCTTTGAGTTGCAGGTTATCTTGTGCTCATTTCGGTTCCGCTTATTATAGTGTAAGGTTGCTTCTGCGGTCTGCTGACCATTTTTCCCAGGCTTTGTGAAAGCGTTGCGTGGTCATGTTAGCTTTAGCAAATGCGTATTCCATTTGGTAGTGTGAATTTAGTAGAAGTATGACTTCTTGTAGTTGCGGAGGTTGGGGTGATTTCCATTTTCTTGCTAGTGCAAGTCTTGCTGCGATCAGGATGTGGGTTGCTAGGGTTTGTGTGTGGCTGGGCCAAGCGGGTATTGAGAGGCCTAACAGTAGGTCTAGTGGTTCCTTGGGTTTAGGGAGGTCGCATAAGGTGGCGGTCAGGTTTGCAACGTTTTGCCAGAATGGTACAATGTGTGGGCAATCCCACCATATGTGTTTCATGGTTCCGTTGAGATCACATCCTCTCCAGCATTTGGGTGAGGTGGAGGGGTATATTGCTGCCAGTCTGGTCGGTGTGTAGTACCATCTGTGAAACAGTTTCTGCAGCGATTCCCAGTGCGTGATACAGCGCGATAGGCGCAGTGGGGTGTTAAGGGCTTTTTGCCATTGCTCAGGTGGTGGGGGGTTGTTTGCAAGGGTGGTCCAGTGGTTGATAGAAGGAGAGAGTGTATGGAGTCTTTAGTAAGAAAGAGATAGAATCTTAGTCTAGGTATGATAGGTTCTATTTTACCAGTGGTTGCCTGAGGTGTTGGAGGTTTTAGAACTCGAAGATGTTGAGGTTTGAATGGAGTCATTTTCCTTATAGGATATACATGTTTGACGAGTGGAGGGGTTGGGGCTTGTATGAGAGAGGAAGATAGTTGGTGACCTGGTGGGAACGTTTGTTGGGGGGTGGTGGACTCGTTACCGTTTTTCGGGAATTGTGGGGTGACGCGGATAGCGCGACATAGTGCGTGACCCTTAGCGACGTCTTTGACAAAGTGTCTACCATGATGTGTGGCTGGTC
>BLSH010075105.1:44191-62697 GCA_018402905.1 Glandirana rugosa | reverse complement strand
ACTTTTCTCAGTTCACGGGCAGTTATTTTGTGCCTTGGTTTTTCCACACGCTTCTTGCGACCCTGTTGGCTATTTTGAATGAAACGCTTGATTGTTCGATGATCACGCTTCAGAAGCTTGGCAATTTTAAGAGTGCTGCATCCCTCTGCAAGATATCTCACTATTTTTGACTTTTCTGAGCCTGTCAAGTCCTTCTTTTGACCCATTTTGCCAAAGGAAAGGAAGTTGCCTAATAATTATGCACACCTGATATAGGGTGTTGATGTCATTAAACCACACCCCTTCTCATTACTGAGATGCACATCACCTAATATGCTTAATTGGTAGTAGGCTTTCGAGCCTATACAGCTTGGAGTAAGACAACATGCATAAAGAGGATGATGTGGTCAAAATACTAATTTGCCTAATAATTCTGCACACAGTGTATATATTCACAAATGTATATGAGTGATTATTGATAGTAAGAACCACTATAACATATCGTTCAAACGGATCTGTTACCACATTTGTAACGGAGCAACAGAGCGACTTGGCGATAAGACTAGATACTCCTCTTGCATAGTTTGAATATGTGGAGTGCAACGTATGTGCCACATATGCCTTTTTGAGAGCCATTACCTTTGACCCTACCAGATGAGTAATAGCATGAAAAATAGCAAATGGGGTTTGTACTTATTCACATAGTTGAATATCAGGGACCGTTTCACTCTAGAGTTCACCCCCTGACATTCCAAGAGAAAACTTTTAACTGTTGCATAGCCATTGTAAGAGAAAAAGAAAAAAAAATATAAATATAAGTAACGTCTCTCCACCCCTCCCCTGGACAGCACAAACAATGGAGCAAGAAAACATTGTCCTCGCATGTGTGAATCTCCCTTGATCCTCATTTACCAGCTTAACACACAACCATATTATAACATTATCCCCGAAACCAGTCCGTGTGAACAATCCCCCCACCCGGCTCATAATCCCCAAACGATTATGTGCTTAATCCCAAAACCAGAAATCCTCAGAGGGGAGCGATCAGCCTGAAGCTGTTTGTTACAGTTGTACTTGGTTCGGTCTTCCAGCTATTTTTAGGAGATCAGGTTCAGTCTTATGTAACAATATAATTTTTCCCCTCCTCCGGGAACAGAAATATTCTGGAAACATAAAAAAAATTATTTAACTAAGAAAGAAGTTATTATTCCCATTCCTGTCAAAATGAGTGTTCCTCAGGAGTAGGATGTCTCAAGGCCCCCACTGCCTTTCACTCTGAATTCCCCCACAGTTACATAGAGGATAACTTATCCATAATAAGTAGAGTCTGGTCCATCGGTATCTGAGGATTAATAACAATTATTCTCCTGCAACATGAGCCAGCCTCTGCTACATCAAATCAGTGGGGTAGTAGGAGTCTCCTAGGGCCTATGGTCAGTCCTTCCCCAAAGAATCGATCCATCGATCCGCCTCCGCGGGAGTCGTGAAGAACTGGACCTTGCCATTGCTGATGACCCTCAGCTTAGCCGGGTACATCATGCTGTATGTTATGAGTTTGTCACGCAGCCTTTTTTTAATTCCGTGAAAAGCAGCCCTCTGTTTCTGTGTCGCAACAGAGAAATCCGGAAATATTGTAATGGTGTTATTATTAAAGCGGAGATCTGGGAGGTTGCAAGCTTTCTTTAGTGCTGCATCCCTGTCCTTAAAATGAAGGAATTTTGCCAATAGTGCACGGGGAACAGAGCCTGGAGGGGGGGGCGGAGGGGGATGCGCCCGCTCTATGGCGAACAAGGGAGAGAAAGTTTCTGGTCCCAGCGACCTTTTAAGCCAGTCCATGATGAAATTTTCTGGATCTTTACCCTCCGCCCACTCCGGGAACCCCAGAAATCGTAAATTATTCCTTCTCAGGCGGTCTTCCATGTCCCCCAACTTCGCCGTCTGTGCCCTCTGTGTCGCCTGAATCTCTCTGACCGTTGCACTAAGTGGATATAAATCATCCTCCACTGTGCTAATCCTCTGTTCTGTGGTGGTGATTCTGCTTCTCAGCTTATGGACATCATCCTTGAGGAGGGAAAAGTCCACTCTCAGGGTGTCTAGCTGCGTGGATAGTGATGCATGGCAGCCTTTAATGGTAGCCATAATCTGAGATAGGGTAGGCTCCTGTGTCTGGCTTGGGGGCTCTACACTGTCAATGTCTCCATGGATGTCCCGTGCAGACTCACCAGGGCCGCTCCCGGCCGGGTCCTGCCAGTCAGAGGGGTCTCCCTCCCAGTCTGGAGATACCTGAGGCCGCGGCGCTGTTCTCGGTGGTAGGCCGCGGGTGCCATCTTGGGCCTCGTGTGCGTAGCGGGCCAGCTTCTCCGCTGGGGTCACCGCGGTGTCCTTCCCGTATTTCACCATCGGTTATGTGTGCCCGTGAAGAAGAGGGGTCCCGTCGGGTATTTTTCGGTGTTTTTAGGGATGCTGAACTCCAAGGATATGGTGCAGGATGATATGCTGGAGACGGAGCTCTGAGAAGACGCTGCTTACATGCACGCAGCCGGACACGCCCCTCTCAGCATGCACATGTCTACTTATTTTAAATGTAGTGTTGTGGAATATGAATAGATTTTTGTTCTGGCAGTTAAAAAAACACCAGGCCAGGAAGTGTATTGCTTTAAACCATTCCTGAAATGTTCCATTGACTATTTATGATAGGGCTTGATTAGAAGTCTCTGGCATTAAGGATCTGGCTTAAACTGGTTCTAAAGGCTGAAGTTTTTTTTACCTTCATGCATTCTATGCATGTTCCCTAGCAGCAGCTGCAACCAGAGAGAGGGGGAGGAAGGGATGCCAGCCAGCAGTGCAGCAGGGTGGTTTGGGGGGCCTTTGTGAGGGGGGGTCAGAGTGATTATCATCTGATGATCAGAGCTATTGGTTTGTTTAGCAGAGTCTGCTGAATAGTTTTGCTATAAGTTCATGGTAACTGAAGTGACCATGAGCTTATAACAGAAGGAGGAATATCAGGTCCATATTGTGTAAGGACCTAGCCTGCTGAAAGCAGTGCCGTAGGTCCCTATGCTGTACGGACCTAGCAGCGAAAGGGTTAATGCCATATAGGAGAGCCAATGAACCATTTAAGATTGGGCTCACTGGCATGCTTATCGGATCCTAAACAGTATTTATGATACTACTAGAAATGGTATGACCTTCTGCTAACATAGTTTAATAGTATTTATGATGTCCTGCTTTGTGTCTGAAACTGAACATTGAATTTTGGTGAAGTGAGGGTGGCACTGTATTGCATAATAATTCCCATTCTGCCCACTCAGCTTTAGGTTCTTCAGATGTCATTATAGTACAGTTAAAAGGGAGATGGCTTTACTTTTGTCAGTGTCCAAACCTCCTGCAGGTAGTAGAATAACTCAAATGTTTAAGAATTGCTATATTCTTGACTTTAAGGAAATGATTTTACGATATGTACAAATACATTATTTTACTTCTTCCCAAGTATGAATACATGTTGTTTTATCTGTGAACAAGGTGGTCTGATATGTTCAACTTAATGTGTTATAATTAGGCTAAGAACAAGGTAAGCAATAATAGTTCCAACCACCATGGAAAATTATGCCATTAACTTATTACTGTTTTCTTGTACACAAGGCAATAGCATTTGAAGGAGTGACCCTTCTGTGTCTTCTTGACCTCTCATAAGAACAACAAATAGAATCCACTGCCATTAATGAATGGTCAGCTAGGTAATTATGCTCATTAAATGATACGAACAAAGAGCACAGTGTCTAAACCATTTTCTTCCTGTAATTACAGGACCACTCAGCGTTTGTTCCTGGACAACTGACCAAGGCAATAAAGTGAGCAAAAGATGGAAGTTAAACAGAAGCAAATGGACATGTCTGATGCCCTACAATTTAATCAAGGGCTGCATCTAAAGCAATTACCTACTCCATGTGGCCTGCTTTGCTTTTACACACATATTTAATTTGTAAATATTACTTTAACATTTTACTGGTTATGTGAATTGAAATGGAATAGCACTTAAGCTTTTGCTTTCTGAAGAATATGACATCATCCCTTTATTAATGAATGTCCAAACAGTGTGGGTACCAGTGTTTTGAATTATATTTATTGAATGATGCATCACTTGTAAACATTTTGAGAACTTGTAAAGCTTTAAAAAACATTCCACTAAGGATTTTTTTAAATGGCCCATAATATCAGAGCAATTAAAAAAACTGTAGCTATATTAGTTTAAGAATACTTAACAATTGGACAAATGCCCCAACACCACATGCTCATCATTTGTTAACATTTTTTGGCTGAGAATAGGATAAAACTAACAATAAGTTCCTTTTTAAACATGTAACCCAACAAGGCCACATGTTTTTCCAGAAGACCTGATCAGAAGCTCCAAGTTAGTCTATGGACAGACCAGGTGTAAATGAACTTGCATCCATTTATATCTGATTACTCTGAGTCTGTCCAGATCTGGAAAAAAAAAACTGACATTTTTTTCAGACCTAAACCTAATGGATCTAAGGTAGTTTGATGTAAACGGACACAAGTCCATTTACATTTGACCTCCCCAGCTCCTTAATCTAACATGGTCCTGGAAAGCTTTGGTTTTTAAATGTAGCCGAAAACTGAATGGGCATGGATGCTACAAAAGCGACATCCATTCCATTCTGATCCAATTCTTTTTTTTTTTATAACTTTTATTTTCAATTTAATTGTTATACACAAATAAACCATATACACTTAGAAAAAAAACAAAAAAAAAAAAACAAAGAGAAAAAAAAACCACAAAAACACAAAAGAACAACACAATCATACCATTCTTATCCAACATATACATTTCACACATACATTCTTTCATCAGTTGTCCACTCCTTTCACACCATTCCCCATCTTAAGCCCTGGTGACAAACAGATAGTTTATTCTCTATTCCACTACCTACTTCCAATTTGCCACTTCGCTTATATTAGAATTAATAATTTCCAAAGCATCCATCTCTTAATCAGATACAGTCGCTATACTAACTAGCCAACAACCCCAGATATTATCAAACTTATTTATACTGATCCAATTCAATGGGAGATCTTGGATTCCTTTTTGCTCAGATTGGATGGCACTCATGTGTCACGATCATTTTAAACAAACTGCACATGCTTATACCAACTCAGCTGATCAAACTGATGAAACAACAGCTGTAACGGTTTAATAGTTTGCAATAAACGTTGGTTGGTGAATTTATAAAACATGATAAAAATCTGCAATGCTCAAAATATTGAAATTATGTTTGTGCATTTTCAGATGTTTATAACTTCACAGTTTATTCCATCTAAAAAAGCCACCTATCATCTCACTCATTTTTTGCACTACTGAACCCTCAGAAAACTTGAATGTAGAAGTGTTTTTCCATTTCATATTGAAGCGTATCAATACCTCAGACTGATTTTTTTTGTTTGTTTTTAGTTTTCGATAGAATGGATTAGAATCCATTAAAAAGAATGAGGAAAAACTGTACCACGGAAACTAACTACAATAATAAGCTAACACAGGTTCTAGTGTTTACATACGAACTTTAGGCATCTTTACTTAACCCTCAATTTCTTTCCCAAGGACAATCTTTTTACAAGACAGGAAGTTATTTCGAAACCAAAGGCAAACATACTTACATTAGATCCAATGGTACACTACCCATGAGGCCCTTTGCCTGCGCTAGCATCTCTCCCTTGTTTCTGCCAGCGTAGAGTAATGTCACTCCCGGGAAGGAGTGCAGTCATCCCAACACACACATGCAGTGTACCAGGATGTAAACTAAACTGAACTCAGTATACATTCTACAGGGGGCAGCAAACAGGCAGGTAAGTGTGAAGGCAGGTTGGAAAGGGTGTCAGGAACCATGAATCAGACAGAGTAAACATGATCAAAACATAGCCAGGGTTCAGTAACCAGAGCGGTTATTCAGAAAAAGCCAGTGAAACAGGAGTCCCTAGATCAGCGAGCTCAAACAAATGGAATGCAGGGTCAGGAGCCAGGAGGAGAGTCAGCCAAGCAGGGTCTTGATTCCAGGAACCAGAAAGGAATGTCAAACAGGCAAAGTCTTTCACAGGGACACACAGCAGAGATTTCTCCAGAGATGTTGACCAAGGTGAAGGCATCTGTGATCTGATCCAGGCAGTTTATATATCAGCAGAGCTGGCTTAACGAGGCAGGATATGGTCATCAGGTGAGACAGAGTGGAAGCTGAGACTGTCAATTAACCCTCAGCTGAGCAGCTTGCTTTGAGAAGGGAGAGCTGAACCCTGCCCTGACAAAGGGTTAGTGTTTGGCTGCCTCTTCCCCGATGTGTTTGCAGGCTTTTCCTGTGGTCCAGCCTCCCGCCCGTGTTCTATAAAAGGGAAGAGGTCCAGATCCTAGTGGGCTCCAGGGAACACTTTGGGAAACGCATCGGGAACTTACACTGAAGACTCGCTGGGACCTATGTTCCACTTGGGAATACTGATCGACCGTAAGAAACCTGGACATGGACTTCTCTGTTAGCGCACCACCAAGTTTGGACTATTCCTTAAAATACTTTACCCGTACAGGTAACCTGGGGCAGCCACAATTACGTTTAGTTAGGGAAAGGACATTACCACATGGTATACATGTTCTGCCAAAAGCCAGAATGGAACGTCAAACAGGCAAAGTCTTTCACAGGAACACACAGAAGAGTTTTCTCCAAAGATGTTGACCAAGGTGGAGGCATCTGCAATCTGATCCAGGCAGTTTATATAGCAGCAGAGCTTGCTTAATGAGGCAGGATATGGTCATCAGGTGAGACAGAGTGGAAGCTGAGACTGACAATTAACCCTCAGCTGAGCAGCTTGCTCTGAGAAGGGAGGGCTGAACCCTGCCCTGACAAAGGGTTAATGTTTTGCTGCCTCTTCCCCAATGTAATTACAGGCTTTTGCTGAGGTCCAGCCTCCCTCCCGTGTTCTATAAAAGGGAAGAGGTCCAGATCCTAGGGGGGCTCCAGGGAACACTTCGGGAAATGCATTGGGAACTTACACTGAAGACTGGCTGGGAGCTATGTTCCACTTGGGAATGCTGATCCACTGGAAGAAACCTGGACATGGACTTGCCAGCCCCGACAGTATCCCCTCCTCAATGCCCCTGCCCCCCAGGAGGCCACCAGGTTTGAGGGGAAAATGTCTATGGAAATCACGGAGGAGGACAGGAGCATGTACGTCCAAGGATGAGACCCAAAAAAACGCTCCTCTGGACCGTACCCTTTCCAAAGAACCAGGTACTGTATGCGCCCACGGAACCTACGGGAGTCAATGATAGATTGTATTTCATACTCCTCTTGGTTCTCAATCTGAACAGGATGAGGACGTGGTACGATGAGGACGTGGTACCGAGGCAGTGAAGCGGTTGCATACCAAAGGTTTTAACAAGGAGACATGGAATACATTAGAAATTTGCATATTAGAAGGCAGGTGTAAAGCCACAGGGTTGATCTAGCAGAGAATACAGAAAGGCCCAATAAAACATGGTGCCAGCTTCAGTTAGGGAACATGAAGTCAGAGGTTGCGAGAAGACAGCCAGACCCTCTCCCCAACTTGGTAAGAAGGCGCCGGTATGTGTCTGTGGTCAGCATGGCGTCTGTACCTATCATTGGCACGTCGCAAAGACTCCTGAACCTGTACCCAAGTGAAACCAAGACCAAGGAGATGCTCCTCCAATGCAGGAAGGCTCTGAGGAACAAATAAGTCAGGCAACATGGCTGGTTGGAAACCATAATTCACCATAAACTGGGACAATCTGGAAGCGGTATTGATGGCACTATTGTGAGCAAACTCTGCCCAAGGTAACAAGTAAGACCAGTTGTTACATTGGTCAGAAATACAGCAACGTAAAAACTGTTCCGAGGACTGGTTGGCTCGTCCTGCCGGCCCCATTGGACTGTGGGTGATGTGTAGAAGAGAATGAAATCTGAATTCCCAACTGTGCACAAAAGGCTCGCCAAAAGCTGGACACAAACTGGCTACCCCGTCTGAGACTATCACCTTGGGAAGCCAAGCAAAATTGGATGCCAGTTCCTTGGATGTGGGCAATTTCTTAAGTGGAATACAATGTGACATCTTTGAGAATCGGTCAACCACCATAAGCATGACTGTGTTATCCTGAGAGTTAGGTAACTCCACAATAAAATCCATAGACAGGTAGGTCCAAGGCCACTCTCCATTCTGTATGGGTTGTAGAAGACCTACTGGAAGATGTTGTGGTGGTAAGTCTGGATCACAGCAGTAAGGGGACTCTCCAGGACAAAGCAGAGGTCACAAGGTTTCTCAGGAGAAGCATGGATCTGAGCAGCAGGGATCTTGTCACCCAAAGGTGAAGTGAGAGTGGTACAAATCATAGCCAGAATACGATCAGGAGATATCACAGAAACAGGAACCGACTCCACCTTGGAAGCAGAGGAAAACTGTCACCACAATGCATCGGTCCTTGCATTCTTAGTACCAGATAACTATGTAATTGAAGCTTGAGAAGAACAGAGCCCATTGCCCCCTCCTGGGGGAGAGGTGTTTCGCCTCAGACAAGAATGTGAGATTCTTGTGGTCAGTCAAAATGAGAACCGGAACAGTGGTACCCTCAAGGAGATGCCTCCATTCTTTAAGGGCTAAAATGATTGCTAGCAACTCTCTGTCCCCAATCTCGTAATTGAATTCTGCAGGAGACAACTTCTTGGAAAAGTAGCGACAAGGATGCATAGCGCTCTCAGAGGTGGGACGTTGGGACAGAAAGGCACTATCTCCAGTCTAAGATGCCTCAACCTCAAGGATGAAGGGTAACATAGGATCCAGATGTGCCAACACAGGAGCAGGAAAAAAGGCTGCCTTGAGACTTTTAAAGGCCTTAATGGACTCTGGAGACCAATTCTGTGGGTTACCATTCTGATATCAGTCAGGGGCTTGACCAGAGACGAGAAGTTACAAATAAACATCCAATAATAATTGGCAAAGCCAAGAAAAAGTTGTAGTGGACGTAAACTCAGGGGTCGGGGCCAATGTAGAACTGGCGATAGCTTCTCTGGGTCCATCTAAAAAACAGCAGTGGAAATGACATAACCCAGGAATCTAACCTGTTCACAATGGAACTCGCACATCTCCAATTTACAATACAGCCCCTGAAGCACACGACAGACATCTGTGTGTTGACTCTCTAAGGACTAGGAATATATGAGGATATCGTCAAGATACACCACCACACATTGCTGCAACATATCTCGGAGGACATCATTGATGAATTCCTGAAAAACTGCCGGAGCATTGCAAAGGCCAAACTGCATTACGAGGTATTCATAATGGTCTGTCCTGGTATTAAACACAGTTTTCCACTTATCGCCCTCCTTGATCCTCACCAAATTGTATGCCCCTCTCAAGGTACAGGGCTCAGAAATAAACATTTATCTGGCAAGGATGGCTGATCTGAGCACAGTTTAAATAGAGTCATTGTTTGCTAGGCTGGGTGGATACTGACTGTTTATCATGTAGCAGGTAGAATCAGGAGGCACCTAAGGTTTCCAGAGCAGTACAAGAATCAGATGACAACAAACCATTGCATGAAGCTTGTCACCCCTAAAAAGATCAGGAGCTACTTTTGGTTGACAAGCTTCACGCAACTGTGTCTTTTTTTTTAATATAATCTTTATTTAAAAAGTTTTAGGTGTACAAAGGGTAGTACAAATAAAATACAGGTCTTATATACATGGGACACAAAAACATAAAAACAATAAGACATCTCCGCAGGGTGCCGTCCCGGCCCCGGGCATTCGGCCCCTATTGACCAGGGCGTCCCCCTCAAGAGGGGCAGCGACAGTCTCTGTGGTGCAACTATACAGTCACTGATCTCAGATTCGGAAGACAATCAAGGTGGGTTTGGCCAAAAAAAAGGAAACATGTAAATACAGTAGAATGTGAGATAGGGGTGTACCAAGCACCTGTTCATTTAACTAAAGGGTCCGCTGTTCACCTTGACTTCTCTACTTAGTTGCTGTCAACAACGTTGTAGTTGCTTACCTGGCCTGCTGGCCCACCCGGACCAATTTTGCAAGCTGAGGGTCTGCAAATGCTAAAAGTGCAAGTTCTAAACTGGAGGACACTGTTATTGTTTCTGAGATAGACAGTCAGGTCCATAAATATTGGGACATTGACACAATTCTAATCTTTTTGGCTCTATACACCACCACAATGGATTTGAAATGAAACAAACAAGATGTGCTTTAACTGCAGACTTTCAGCTTTAATTTGAGGGTATTTACATCCAAATCAGGTGAACAGTTTGTATATGTGCCTCCCACTTTTTAAGGGACGTAAAGTAATGGGACAGATTAACAATCACAAATCAAACTTTCACTTTTTAATACTTGGTTGCAAATCCTTTGCAGTCAATTACAGCCTGAAGTCTGGAATGTATAGACATCACCAGACGCTGAGTTTCATCCCTGGTGATGCTCTGCCAGGCCTCTACTGCAACTGTCTTCAGTTCCTGCTTGTTCTTGGGACATTTTCCCTTCAGTTTTGTCTTCAGCAAGTGAAATGCATGCAATCGGATTCAGGTCAGGTGATTGACTTGGCCATTGCATAACTTTCCACTTCTTTCCCTTAAAAAACTCTTTGGTTGTTTTTGCAGTATGCTTCGGGTCATTGTCCATCTGCACTGTGAAGCACCGTCCAATGAGTTCTGAAGCATTTGGCTGAATATGAGCAGATAATATTGCCCGAAACACTTCAGAATTCATCCTGCTGCTTTTGTCAGCAATCACATCATCAATAAATACAAGAGAACCAGTTCCATTGGCATCCATACATGCCCACGCCATGACACTACCACCACCATGCTTAACTGATGAGGTGGTATGCTTTGGATCATGAGCAGTTCCTTTCCTTCTCCATACTCTTCTCTTCCCATCACTCTGGTACAAGTTGATCTTGGTCTCATCTGTCCATAGAATGTTGTTCCAGAACTGTGAAGGCTTTTTAGATGTTGTTTGGCAAACTCTGATCTGGCCTTCCTGTTTTTGAGGCTCACCAATGGTTTACATCTTGTGGTAAACCCTCTGTATTCACTCTGGTGAAGTCTTCTCTTGATTGTTGACTTTCTTTCTTTTTAGGGATGTTCCAAACAGTTGATTTGGCCACACCTAATGTTTTTGCTATCTCTCTGATGGGTTTGTTTTGTTTTTTCAGCCTAATGATGGCTTGCTTCACTGATAGTGACAGCTCTTTGGATCTCATATTGAGAGTTGACAGCAACAGATTCCAAATGCAAAAAGCACACTTTCTGGACCTTTTATCTGCTTCTTTTAAATTGGATAATGAGGGAATAACACACACCTGGCAATGGAACAGCTGAGCAGCCAATTGTCCCATTACTTTTGGTCCCTTAAAAAATGGGAGGCACATATACAAACTGTTGTAATTCCTACACCGTTCACCTGATTTGGATGTAAATACCCTCAAATTAAAGCTGAAAGTCTGCAGTTAAAACATATTTTGTTCATTTCATTTCAAATCCATTGTGGTGGTGTATAGAGCCAAAAAGATTAGAATTGTGTTGATGTCCCAATATTTATGGACCTGACTGTATTCTTTTCATGATGCCCAAGTGGCGTCAAACCTTTTCTGGGTTCCCCTGCATGTTGCCATCCACTCTTCCGCTGCCATGATCTCCCCCACCTTTGTAAGCTATTCCATCTCAGTCGGTATACGTGGCCTCTTCCAGTAGATTGGAATGAGGCGCTTAGCGGTATTGAGAAGGTGAGGCAGAGCTCCATGTTTGTAGCGTACCAGGGATGTGGGGGGGGGACATGTAGGAGAAAATGTTTTGGGGAATCAGGTAGAGCCACTCCCAGGCTGTCTGTAATATGCTTGCGTACTGTAGACCAGAAAGGCTGTAGCAAGGGGCAATCCCACCAAATATGTAGGAGTGTGCCCCTCTGGCCGCAGCTCCTCCAGGGCTTGCAGATTAAAAGGGAAACCCCAATGATAAGTGATACCAGCCTGTTGCGAGGCTGCTAGAAGAGGACGCAGGGCCCTGCGTTGCATCATGTGTGCCGTGACAGATCCTGGTAGAAGAATCGATCATAATCATAATCATCATCGCACGATCATAATCAAAGAAAGGACACTTACGCATGCTTTGCATAATCTGCTCTTTAAGTGAGTATTTGTGCAGTTTGCTTATTATATCCCTTGGGGTGTCTGCATCCTGGGATGGGGGTCTGAGGGCTCTATCAGCTCTATCTATCTCAACTTGTGTTTAGGGGGTAGGGCGAGAATTTCTCTGAATATGCCCTGTAAGGTAGGGACAATATCTTTAGCAGACATAGCCTTCGGGAGCCCCCTAATGCGAATGTTTGAGCGACAACTGTAATTTTCATAATCGTCTAGTTGGTTTACCAGGGCCTCCAGTCGCTGGTCTTGTGCGATACTCTTATCTCTAAGCTGGGAGATTGTAGGCAAGCAGTTCTCAAATCTCTGCTCTAGTGTTTCAAGTCTATTGCCCATATGAGTAGTGTCAGCCTGCAACTGTTCAATCTCTTGCTTCAGGGCTTTCTCAACTAAACTTGCGAATCTCTCTAGATCGTCTTTAGTGGGGAGGGACCAGATATGTTTCTTAAGGTCCTGATCCCCTTGTAGGTCTGAAATGTCAGATCCCTGGACCTGGGAGATAGGGGAGCTTGGTGACACAGGGGGGCTGTCTCACTTACCAGCCGCAATGATGCGATCTGAGAGGCTTCATGTTGTTTAGTTGTGCCCCCTGCGTGTGCTGCGCCATCCTCTCCGTGCTGGCTGGGAGCCATCTTGGAGTGTCCCCCATGTGGCTGCACTCCGGGGCCAAAGAAAATGCTTATAGAGCCATGACCGGGTTTTGCTGTGCCCGTGGCTAGGACTGCGCTCTGCAGTGTTGAGACATCATCCCGTATGCCCCATAGCTGTGGTATGTTCTCCAGGATTCCAGTGTGAAGCAGCGGTCCATGAGGAGTCTAGGAGATGTGCTTTCTCACACGCTCATGCCCAACCCATGTCCTAATTGTGTCTTTTTTTAAAAAGTTATTGCGGTAAAACCAAGGAAACAGACCTATGTGGTATATCAATGTGCTTCTACTAAACAAAAATGCTTTACATTCAAAACTATTACAATATTAGGAATACAATACAAGACTGCCAGATATACCTATAATAAGAAAATGCTACCTGCTTCCTAGCAAAACTATGGTCTGTATACAATAAAAATGCACAAAAAGGTTACTTAGCTCCAAATTTCATGATCTTTTTGCTAATAAGGACCCCATGCGATTGCAAGAGATTGGACAAAAAGCGTCTTCAGGTTCTGGCAGAGACCTTCCTTGGCATTACGTCATTATAGAGTCCTGCTCTCAATCTCTGTTCTCCGCTTTTATTTGGAAAGTTTTGAGAAGACAATTCCACCTGGCCATATCCTTTTCTGTCCCATTACAATGATGTCAAATATAGCAAATGGTCAAGCTAGATATTTATAGTTGACAGAACACCTGTATAAACCATGGTAGCAGAGAGGGTATCTTGTGTAAGCACTCCAAGACATCTGTTGGACAAGTGTCCACTTGCAGAAAGCCTGAGCAAACAAAGCCTGAATGTGAGTGAGGCTGGGATAGTCACAAGAATATTTAAATATACATATCATATGCACACATCTCCATGTATATTATATACATAAAAACATCACATGCAATACAGTAACGCGGTTTGCCTCGATTGCAGCATGATATATTGTGCCACAATAACAGTTATATAGGTTTGAAGTTAATAAGGTTGCAAAAAAAGATGTCCAACTGTCAGGATGATGCGCATGCAAGAACTTTCATGCTTGTAAGAATTGGGCCCTGACTAATAAATATGCGCCTGTGCGAACTTACGCACGCACACTAGCCATCTCCGTGTGTGGCGACGTTTGCGTGCACCTGTGACAAATGCTGGTGCCAAAAGGACAATTTAACCACTTTGCATCCGGGCCATTTCTGGCACTCCTCTCCTACATGTACAAATCATCATTTTTTTGCTAGAAAATTACTCAGAATCCCCAAACATTATATATGGTTTTTTTAGCAAATATTCTAGGGAATAAAGTGGAGGTTGTTTCACCTTTTTATGTCATGCGGTATTTGCGCAGCGATTTTTGGAACGCATTTTTTTTGGGAAAAAAAACAGTTTCATGAATTAAAAAAAAAACAAAAACAGTAAAGTTAGCCCAATTTTTTTTCATAATGTGAAAGATGATGTTATGCGGAGTAAATAGATACCCAACATGTCACATTTTAAAATTGTGCAAACACGTGGAATAGCGCCGAACTTTGGTACTAAAAAATCACCATAGTCGATGCTTTAAAAATGTTTACAGGTTAGGTGTTTTGAGTTACAGAGGAGGTCTTGGGCTAGAATTATTGCTCTCACTCTAACGCATGGAGCGATACCTCACATGTGTGGTTTGGACGCTGTTTACATATGCGGGCACGACTTACGTATGCGTTCGCTTCTGTGCGCGAGCTTGCGGGGACGGGATGCTTTACATTTTTTTTTTTTATTTCTTATTTTACTTTTATTTTTTTTATTTTGACACTTTCACTTTAATTTTTTTTTTTTTGGATCACTTTTATTCCTATTACAAGGAATTTAAACATCCCTTGTAATAGGAAAAGTACGTGACAGGTCCTCTTTTATGGACAGATGCAGGGTCTATAAGACCCTGCATCTCCCCTCCAGTCTGGAAAGGCTGAGATCAGAAAAAAAAACAGACAATCTCAGCCTTTCCTTCCCCTTTAACGGTCGTTGTTTACTTTGGAGACCCGGAAGTGACGTCACAACGTACGCCCTGGCCTCAGAGAGCCATAGAGATGACCGGGGGCCATCTGTCCCTTGGAAATCTCTGCTATCTTGTTCCGGCGGCAGGCGATTCCTTCTCCCTGCCACCGATCACTCAGGTGAGTCGGGAGAAGCACCGGAGGGCGGCGGGGGGGACATCCCCTCCCGCCACCTGTAAGAACGATCAAGCGGCTGAACTGCCACTATGATCGTTCTTACGGTGATGGGAATCGCCTGAGGAAAAAAAATGATACCTCAATGATGCCTGCAGGTGCCGGCATCATTGAGATATCACCACTGAAATCCCAGGATGTCTATTGACGTCCTGCGGATGTTAAACTCAGCCAGCACTCAGGATCAGTGCTGCTTTGTCTTCAGCCTCCTGTGTATCTGTGATCCTGCGAACCTGCAACCTACTTCCATTTGCTGACCTGGCTTGTCTTGACCATTTTCTGAACTCCACCTGCATCAACCTCGACTAGTCCTCTGACCACTCTGCTGTCTGCTCCTTTGGCTCCTGTTCCATTGATCGGTTCCAGACCCAGCTTGTCTCCTGACCACGTTCCTGTCTGTGCCCTGCACCCGATCCATCCCATCTGTGTATGGCCTGCTTGACCTTGCTGCCCTGCCTGCTGTGGCCAGCACTTGCTGCCTGCCTACTTACCTACTTGCTGAAGCCATCTGATGACTTCCCCCGCCCACCAAGGACACCTGCTCTGCTGCTAGCAAGACTTCCAGGCACTTGTTCAACTCTACAGTGCTGCACCTCCTCTCTACACTATCAGGGGCCCAGAGTCCGAGATATAAGAGAGGCCTTCCTCATCATATCAGGCTCTGCTATCAGGTATGTGATACCAACTCTTTAGCTTCTCACAAGCCTTTCAGCTTTGGGCGAGAGAAGGGTAACTCTGCAAATGTTGCCAATTTTGCCACACGAGAGGAAGAATTGAACCCCATATTGTAGATGTGGCATTACAAGTGATTTATACTGGAATAAAACTATGTTTGCATGATGTGTTAATCATTATTCTAAAGTTTTTTCCACTCTTTGTTTTGACCAGTTACATTTGATTTTGTGTGTGTTTATGTGTATGTATAGCCGGAGGTGATATACTCACACCAATAAATATAATTTTTCATTTAGCTGCCTGTTATAAACCAGCTGAGAGAACCCACCCTGACCACGGCTGAGTTCATCAAGAAGCCTAAGGAGTCTAAGGAATGGGAGATTTTCTCCAGAACTCCTGAGGGAGAGATGGGTTGCCTGCTTCCCACACCCAGGTCCCTATCCTAGTTACTACCATCCAAGGCATGGTGAGCTACAGGCTTCTGCAGGGATCCCAGGGTACTAAAAATTGTACTATGTAGGGGATGTCTAGGGATAAATAAAAGGTTTTTACAGCAGACCTTCAAAATGACAGGGTACTATTCAGCATGCAGGATTTCTTGGAACAGGTGTGCACAGTACACAGCTGAAGGAAAAGTGTTACAAGGTACAGGGCTCAGCAATAAACATTGATCTGGCAAGGATGGTTGATCTGAGCACAGCTTAAATAGAGTCATTGATTTCTAGGCTGTGTGGAGACTGAATGTATTTCAGATAGCAGTACAAGAATCAGATGACAACAAACCATCAGCCAATGAGACCACGGGTTCCCAGGACCACTCAGTTCAGTTTCTCAACCATAGCAAGGTAGGAGCAGTCCATCTGTGTGTAGGAATACAAGCAAAAGCTTTACAGCTGATCTGTGACACTGCCCATATCACCATATTATCAAGGTCTTGTGATGTATGTGATATAGTACTATCCCGCTGATTTTATTTAATTCTGTGCAGCTGTGTTATATAGAAAGGAAATTTGTATTTTAAATTGCAATTTTTGTATCTAGTTCTAGTATAGATAGATCAAGAAGAACAGGGCGCAGCATCAAACCGTGTGGTACGCCATTGCTAGTTCTTTACCCATGTACAAATAATTTTCCCTAATCCTTGCATTCTTAACTTCTTTACA
This sequence comes from Glandirana rugosa, assembly GCA_018402905.1. NCBI lineage: Eukaryota > Metazoa > Chordata > Amphibia > Anura > Ranidae > Glandirana > Glandirana rugosa. The sequence goes on along the minus strand of BLSH010075105.1, from coordinate 45,812 downwards.
GGACTATTATAATGAATAGTTTTGAATGTTTCGCAAAATGTAATTACATTCCTTTGATAGCTTTACCAACATTTGAATTCTAACTTAGCTCTTTATAAAAGCTGATCGTGTTACTTATGCTCAAGGGTAAAGAATAACTTTAAAATAAACATTTGTGTATTGGTTTTCAGGCACTATGAGTTTCTACAACCCTTATGATGTTATTAATAAACAGATGGGCATATTTATAAAGCAGGCAATGTGACTGTCAAACATACTTGCTCCACACTCCATCACCTGGTTTTCTCCTATGTGTGCAGCCACGGACCTTCAAGTCCTGCTAGCACCACAGTCAATCACAGAGGAGACACTGTCTTAAAGGCCTAGCTGCCATGTTATTTGGCATTCAAGCAATAGGTAAACATGCTAGTTGCTGAGCCACCTGGAACATGTTAGAGCAGTGATGGTGAACCTTGGCACCACAGATGTTTTGGAGCTACCTTTTCCATGATGCTCAGGCACTGTACAGTGTAGTTGAGCATTATGGGAAATGTAATTCCAAAACATCTGGGGTGCCAAGGTTCGCCATCACTGTGTTAGAGTCTTCAGTGACTATTGTCTAAGCAGACTACAGTGTCCTCAGCACTCTGTGGACTCTCAGCAAACCTGTTATTCAGTTTGACCCTCAATCCAGTTGAGCCTGCCTCTCCTTTCCCCTTCATATGACATGTCACATAACCAGAGATGGGAAGAAGGTGACACTGCCTCCTCTCTACTTTGGAGCCCCGCAGCCCCCATTCCTCCCTCAGAGCCCAGCACCTCAAATGGTGACAGTGTGTTTCACTGGTGACAAATCAATCACTACCATTTAAAACATACAAACCATGAAGATTCACCTGCAGTGATTGCTTGGTGAATATCAGGTTCACTACTCTATAAATTTGACCCTAAATATTGCTTAATTGTAATGATTTTCTCTATGTATATTAATACTTTGTTTATGTGATCTGTTTATGTAAATGTAACACTGTCCCTATAGGGCTTGTTGCGTGTTGATTTCTTAGGTCTCTCTCTGATTACCTGCAGATGGTTGCTAGGGGTTTTCACATATCCCTCCTTACTCCTGTTTGCTCGTTACTAGAGTTGAGCGGACACCTGATCGGGTTCGGCGGGTTCGGCCGAACTTCGCGAAAAAGTCCGGGTTCGGTACCAAACTTGACCCGAACTTTACCCCGAACCCCATTGAAGTCAATGGGGATCCAAACTTTTCGGCACAAAAATGGCTGTAAAAAACTGAAGTTACCCCAAGCCCCATTTCAAGCCCAGTTCAAACCATGGCTTGGGCCTGAAAAAGCGCTTCAAGCCGGCTTGGGCGGCTTGGGCTAGTCCACAGGCGAGTTGAGATCATTGCTCGTTTGTCCTCATTCCTCCCTATACACTTTTGGGGATCGTTGGTAGACGTCCATTAGTCTCTCTCTGGATTCTTTAGTTGTGCGTTGTTCGGGATATCCCTGTCACAATGTAAATGTATTTGTCTAGTGTATTTGTTTCATAATTATATGTATCTCTTTTAGTAATGTTAATTCGTTATAAATCCCAGTTTAAATATCTCATCACTTGGACTATAAGTGGTTCGTTAGTG
>BLSH010075105.1:33072-43700 GCA_018402905.1 Glandirana rugosa | reverse complement strand
CCTCAAAGCAGTAGTAGTAGTAATCTCTACCTAGTCCAGAATCAGATCGTTCTGTAATGCAGGATGAGATCTGCAATCTGTCCCTCAAAGCAGTAGTAGTAACCTCTACCTAGTCCAGAATCAGATCGTTCTGTAATGCAGGATGAGATGTTATTAAATCTGCAATCTGTCCCTCACAGCGCCGGCAGCATCCTCTCCCTACACTAGCCTGAGAGCATGTGACATGCAGCACTACGTGACTCCAGCTTATACAGAGGCTGGGTCACATGATGCACTGGCCAATCACAGCCATGCCATTAGTAGGCATGGCTGTGATGGCTTCTAAGGGCAAACCAGTGAAACACTTATTGATTGGCTGCCCTGCAGCTATTCAACAGGCGGGATCAAATACCCGAACCCCGAACCCGAACTTTTTTCAAATGTCCGGGTTCGGGTCTGGGTCACGGACACCCCAAAGTTCGCTACGGACCCAAACTTTACAGTTCGGGTTCGCTCAACTCTACTCGTTACTCAATAAACAGTCCAGGGTATTTGGGTTTTTGATATTTATTGTGGAACTTGGATGGGAGAAGGGAATAATGGGATACTCCATATAAACTATTCACAATTGATAAAGATAACTCTCACTTGGCCTCACCATGGTATTTGTGGAAGCAGTCATACTGCTTTTACCATACTGCCACATGTATGGAAGAATTAAGCCTTCTTGCTTTCTCCAGCAGCAGACTTGATGCAACTATTTTATCATCATGACACTATCTAACATCCCCTTGACTGACACCCATCCACTGACTCTTCTAGCTGAAGGGGTGGCCCTCACAGGACAGGTCCCATGACACAGATCTGTACTCACAGAAGACAGAATTGGATCCTTGCTGGTGTCTCCCTTCAAGTCAGCTCTGCAGGACCCCTGGGTTCAGCTTTACTCTGTCTTCAGGCCCTTAGGTTAACTACCCAAGGCCGCATGACAACTTCTACAGAGTAGGGGCAATCGCCCCCTTCCCTCCGGGACCCCACTGTCCAGCTGAAAGATCCTGGGCACATGTGCCCTTAGCATTTATACAGTTACCCAGCATGCAATGAGGCACTTTCTTCTGCCAATAGCCAGGGCTGTAACAATGTATGTGCCCTCACTTGTCAGGTTCCCTCCCACTGTCCAATATGCCTCCCTATTGGACGAGTGTGGAATATTTACACAAGCTGAGCTGCACCTGAGCTCCATGAGCAGACCTTAGCAGTGGATCCTGCTCCCTGGTAGGCAGAGAGCACTCCAAAGTTGCCTAACAATTTTCCTGGTAAGCAGAAAGACCCAAAACTATACTCTCTTCTAGCACCTACCTAGGAGATTGCTACATAAAGCTTTAAGAAAAGTAAATTGTGTTACTACTGTTCTAACTACTAATAAATAGAGTTGAGCGAACCCGAACTGTAAAGTTCGGGTCCGTACCGAACTTTTGGGTGTCCGGGACCCGGACCCGAACCCGGACTTTTAAAAAAAAGTCTGGGTTGGGGTCCGGGGTTCTGGTATTTTATTATACGTGTTGAAAAGCTGCCAAGGGCAGCCAATCAACAAGTGTTTCACTGGTTTTCCCTAGAAGCCATCACAGCCATGCTTACTAATGGCATGGCTGTGATTGGCCAGTGCACCATGTGACCCAGCCTCTATATGGGGCTGGAGTCACCGTGCTGCATGTCATATGCTCTCAGGATAGTTTAGGGAGAGGATGCTGCTGGCTCTGTGAGGGACAGATTGCAGAACATCTCATCCTGCATTACTGAACGATCTGATTGTGGACTAGGGAGAGATACTAGTACTGGTGCTTTGAGGGAGGGAGAGATACTAGTACTGGTGCTTTGAGAGACAGATTTCATACCTCATCTTGCTGCACAGAACGATCTGACTGGACTAGGTAGAGTCTGTTGCTTTAAGGGAAAGATTATTCTTCTAAAATCATCTCCAACTTGTACAGGGAAAGGTTCCAGCTGTTGCTTTAAGGGAAAGATTACTGTTCTAAAATCATCTTCAAACTGTGTGTGAAAAGTCCATTTCAGCCGGAGGGAGCCATATCAGTGTTGTAAAATCATATTCAAACTGTGTGAGAAAAGTCTATTTCAGCCGGAGGGAGCTATATCAATGTTGTAAAATCATCTTCAAACTGTGTGTGAAAAGTCTATTTCAGCCGGAGGGAGCCATATCAGTGTTCTAAAATCATCTAGGCACTGCAGGCTTTGCACCTCAATCCCTCAGCTGTGACTCCAACCCAGAACAGCCACCGAAGATCCTCCTCCAGCTCCCCGCAAAAGACTGCATCCTCCCCGGCATCCACCACCAAGAGAGGCAGGTTCATTCCCATCACCCAAGAGCAACAGGACTCAATGGACTGAACTCGTCCCTCACTAGGTGAGCTAATCAATCCCCCTCCTTCGGATCGATAGCTATCTCTTTCACCTTCATACAAATTTGAATCTTATCCCCCACTTATTGCCAACAGTTGGACTAAGACTTAAGAAGAGCTTTCCTGCTGAGCCATAACCACCAAACTGTACTTGGTAGGTTTGCTCCCATAAGAGTTTTTCCTGTCCTACCCCCCCCCCCCTTTATTTTTTTTGGTCCTCTTCCCTTTCCTTGGAGTAGATCCTCCATGCCTAACCCTCTAGAAATGCCCCCACGGGGTTACCCACCGTAGGGGTGGGCAAATTATGCTATTTCTCTATGTTAATTTGATGTTCCAGATTTGTTTCCCACAAGTTGCTCATGGTTATCTTTGCTCTGAGTTTAATGTTTAACAGTTTTTGCTTTGTTCTGTTGTTTTTGACACTTGGTTTGCCCCCGGCCTGGTCGGCTCCCCCCGGTACCCTCATACGGCTGGGGGGAGCCGGGCAGCCCAGGGAGGTGGTATGGAGCCTATTATGCATGATGCCCATGGCTCTCCTGTACTCTCCTCTAAATATGCCCACCAGTGATTTTGTTATGTGGTCAACTCGTCAGGAGGTCGCGGGGGGCTCTGTCTCCCTGGGGGCCCTGTGTGCCTGATTGCTCCCCCTCGCCCCCTCTGGGGATTGGGAGGGGGCGCCGGGCCTTCCGGTTCTTCTGGGCCCACGTCCCTCTATCAGCCCTTGTATTATTTCATACCGAAGCCCTTCTTGATCACCTCTCTTTACAAGCCAATTGTCTCGCGTCTGACTGTCACTGCAGTCCCCCCCCCCCCTTGCCCATAGAGTATCCACTCGGATCCTCTCTGAGCAACATGGTTCCCTCTGTGGGGAGCATTTTGCCCCACACAGACGGATTGCTTTACATCTTCATTTACCTCTCCATCTCTCTCCTCTTTTTAATCTCTTCATCCTTTGCTATCCTCTTCCTCCTTTTCCTTCTCCCGTCTCCTCGCCGGGAGGCCTATTTTACTATTAAGCCATACTTGCTCCATAAAATGCCCTTTAACCTAGCCTCATGGCCCCCTTAAACGTTCTTACCCTCAACACAGGGTTTAAACTCCCCTGACAAAAGGCGTAAAGCCTTCCGCTCTTTTGCCTCATTGAAAGCACATGTAGTCTGCATACAGGAAACCCACTTCACCGACCGCCACTGCCCTAAATTTCTAAGCCCATCATACCCGCAATTTTACTCAGCCTCTGCGACCACCAAACGTAGAGGAGTCCTAATCAGTTTTCACCGCTCTACACCCTTTACCCTTAAAGCAGAGATTAAAGAACTAGAAGGAAGATACCTTATTCTGAAAGGGCTGCTACTTAACTCTGAGGTCACAGTGGTATCATATTATGCCCCTAACCGCAACCCCACGGCTTTCCTGTTGCATCTATCGCGAACGATTGACTCACACAAACATGGCACCCTACTGATCTGTGGTGACTCCAATCAGGTCATACATCCCACAATAGATAAATCCCCATGCACGCCCACCCTTAGTCCATCTAAGCTTACCTTTTGCCATCTCCTCCAGCAACATTCCCTAATTGATACCTGGCGGGAATGCAACCCCACTAAAAAGCAGTTCTCTTTCTACTCCCACCCGCACAACTCCTTTTCGCACATTGACCACATCTTTGTCTCAGTAGGGACTTCGCCTACTCTTGTCGCCTCTACATTAATCCCTATCCCTTGGTCTGACCATAATGCAACAATGTCCTCCTTCATCTCGTTAGTCCCGCGTCAGAACTTCTCCTGATCTCTTAATGATACCCTGCTTGCTAACCCTGCCTACGCCCTAGAAGTTGCATCCGTAATTACATTTCAGTGAACAAAGCAGGCGAGATCTCTCCCCTTACAGTTTGGGAAGCCCACAAACCAGTCCTGCGGGGTTTCTTAATAAGCTTAGCTTTGCCACGACAAAAAGAACGCAAAGCACTCTTCCAGACGTTAGAGGCAAATTTCTTGCAGGCGCACGCAACTTTTCAAGCAGACCCTTCCCCGACGCACAAACGAGAGCTAGATAGAGCCAGACACGAACTAGATTTATTCCTATCAGACTCAGTGGAAAAGTCCCTCAGGTGAGCCAGGCACAAAGCCTACACAAAAGCTAATAAACCGGACACTTTTCTAGCTTTAGCGTTACGCAACCTGGATAGGCCGCACAAACCAATTCGTCTTCAAACAGCCCAAAATGTTTACTCCAGTAATCCAATAAAAATTCTAGAAACATTTTGTCAACACCTTTCCACCCTCTATGATAAGCACGCTCCTCTAGACCAACCTTTAGCCTCAAATATCCTTGATTCCGGTATCCCAATTCCGCAAAGGGAGCAACTAGATGCCCTCATCTCTGACGAGGAGGTCATCAAGGCCATTAAATCCCTTAAACCAAATAAAAGACCTGGCCCGGGTGGCTTCACAGCTACCTACTATAAACAATTCGCCAAACTACTTACCCCCCTTCTCTCCGAAGCATTTAACTCCATATTGAAAGGCTGCTCTTTTAACCCAGAATCCCTGCATGCCACCATTTCCATGATTCCCAAACCGCTTTCAGACGACTCATCCTGGGCAAATTATCGACCAATATCCCTTTTAAACATAGACATTAAAATTCTCACAAAAATCCTAACCTCTCGTCTAAACCTAATAATCGGATCCCTGATCCATAAAGACCAAGTTGGGTTCATACCCCCTAGACAGGCAGGCGACAACGTTAGAAGAGCGGTCCTCTTATTTCACTACGCACGCGCACGCAATATCCCGCCTGCTTTCTTTCCCTGGACATACGCAAGGCTTTTGACAGCTTATCTTGGTCTTATCTCCACCTAATCTTACAGAAGTGGGGCTTTGGCCCCCATTTTCTTTGTTGGGTATCTTCTTTATACTCCAACCCTTCAGCCCATGTCAAATATGCCGGCTTTAGCTCAGACCCTTTTCAGGTACGCAGGGGTACCAGACAGGGGTGCCCATTGTCCCCTCTCCTATTTTCTCTGGCTATCGAACCCTTGGCACAACTGATCTGCTCCAACCAGGATATTAAGGGACTAGAAATTGGGGGCCACAAGCTCTGTTTATTTGCTGATGATGTCCTCATCTTCCTTACTTCCCCTCTGACCTCCGCCCCTACCCTGCTCTCCATATTAGACAAATTTGCTACCATATCAGGCTTGGTCATAAATACCCAAAAATCTAAGATCCTTAATATCTTCTTGCCCCCCCTCCAAGAACAACTTCAGCGGGTGCTACCTTTCTCATGAGCACAGCGCCACCTGACATACCTAGGCATCAAGCTAACCCCTGACCCCGCCAATCTCTTCACAGCAAACTACCCCCCAATGTTAGCCCACCTTTCGAAGCTGATGAACTCCTGGTCGGCCCTGCCTATTTCCTGGCTGGGGCGCATCACTGTTGTCAAAATGGTAGTCTTGCCCAAAATCTTATACCTCTTCAGGGTACTCGCCATTTCAATCCCCGCCTACTTTTTTCACATCCTGCAACGGAGGCTATTGACATACACCTGGAACAAAATTAGGCCCCGTACATCTAAATTAATCCTCTATCAACACAAATCGCACGGTGGCCTAGGCCTGCCTTGTTTTCTGAAATACTACCAAGCGTCACAAATACCCATATTCACAAAATATAACGCAACTAAGGAGGTTCCCCTGTGGGTAACCTTAGAGGCAGCTGACTGCGACCCTCTTTCGCTGGCCAACCTCTTGTGGCTTCGAACTAAAGACCACGGGAATATAGCCAACCCAATAACTCGCCACTCTCTCCACATATGGGATGCCCTTAAATTTAAATTTAAACTTCAGTCTACTCACAACCCTCTCCTCTCATATTTGCGCAACCCAGCCTTCTACCCGGCTTGGGTTTCTCCAGCCTCTCTCTAGATGGGTGACTGCTGACCTGCTTTGTGCACACTCTCTTTATCTCAGACAAGTTTATGTCTTTCCCAACGATACGCAAGTCCTTTGGCCTCCCTAGCTCCGAGATTTTCCGCTATCTCCAGCTTAAACATCTTTATGCCCCTTGTAAACGTTTAGACCCGTCCCTCCCAACAATGACAAGTTTTGGGCAAGCGTGCCACAGGGAACCACATGCGCGAGGGTTAATCTCCCTATTATATGGGCGCCTAACAGACCCCCCACATCACACATCACTTTCCTACACTTCCAAATGGACACAAGATCTAAACCTCAATTTAGACTCTAAAAGCTGGCTGGATATCTGACAGAACACAAAATCAGCATCCCATAATATTGTCACACTAGAGGCGAACTATAAAGTCCTGTTCCGCTGGTATCTGGTCCCTGCTCATATAGCTAAGTTTGTCCCCGCCTATCCCTCTACCTGCTTCTGTGGCTGCCCAGCGGAAGGCACCCACAGCCACATCTGGTGGTTCTGCCCTGTCGTCGCTAAATTATGGGCCAAAATATTCAAAATGATCTCAACAATTGCCGAACTCAGAATTGACCCTTCTCCTGACATAGCGCTACTAAACGTAAAACCTGCTGGAATCAGTAGACACCGCTTCAAACTACTATTACAGATAACCACTTACGCCAAGCAAACGGTGGCGAAGGCATGGAAATCCCCTCACCTGTCTATACTAGAAACCACCCAAAGGGTTACTAATGCAATGATCCATGCCAAGATTGAGGCGACAATACTTAACCTTGTCCCTAGGTTCGAGCACGTGTGGCGCCCATGGACAGAGCATTACCTATCAGCCAACTAGCCAACTTTGATACCTCCCTTCTCCTTCCGTAAATAGCCCTCCTAACTAACCCCCTTGTTTTTTAACCCAATCGCCCCCGTTCACTCTCACCCCCCCCGGCGAGGAGCAGGAGCACCTTTCCTTTCCGATCTTTCCTGTACTCCTCTTCCTCTCAATATCTCCTGTAACTATCTTCCTCTTGGTTATCTATCTTCCTCAGATCTTTATCCTCTTCTGCTCAACCTCTTGAGTTCTTGATTCTATGTCAAATTCAAATGAGACTGCATATGCTCACCTCTATTAGCCACCTAAAGATTAGTATATCCCAAGCCAATCCTTGAGCCCCACGACCCAGTAAATATACCGGCTACCCCTGAGAATTAATGAAGGGCTCCCCCAGTACCATAGACGGGCTCACACCCCTTGACCATAAATGTAGATCCTATCTACCTGACACACTCTCATTAATGTGCTCCTTTGGACTACTTGTGAAGTTATACTCTGTTTATTAATATCTCAATTCGATGTAACTAACTGTTAATGTGTGTTGACCTGTTGGGCACATTAGGGGTGAACCCCGCTCGCATTACCCCTGCGTTGGGTATACTCGTGCCTCTTAAGCATATGTTACAATGTCTTGTGTCTCTGTTTACTTTTCAATTCTCAATAAAACTCTTTGAACACATAAAGGGGTTGTACATTCTCATGGTTTTTCACCTTAATGCTTTTCAGCTGCCCCCCAGACCCCCCCCTTTTTCTTACCTAGTGGCTCCCACTACTGTCAATCAAATCCAGTGACACAGGAGCAGGGGCGAGGCCAAGTCCTGCTGTCTGTGTCAATGGACACAGCGGCGAGACTCGTGAGCGCGCCCGCCCGGGTACCCCCATGGAAAGCGGATCTCTGTGGGGGCACGCGATGAAGAGGAGGAGCCAGGAGCACCGCCGGGGCAGCCCAGAAAAGGAGGATTGGGGCTGCTCTGTGCAAAACCCTTGCACAGAACAGGTAAGTATGACATGTTTGTTGTTTTTAAAAAAAAACAACCTTTACAATCACTTTAAGCAGTATAAAGCTCTTAAGTCGAGCCAGTGTGTTTTGTTTTGTAACTAATATTACAGTGTTTGGAGAAGCTTAGCTCTGACTGCTTTCTTGGCCAAATTAGAAAGCTGTCTTCTCTTAATGTTGTATGCAGTAAACTAAACTGTAAGTTAAGAATAAGCATTAAGAATTACAAAGATATACAATTTTGTACACTGGCACAGCTTCATGAAAAGTTGCAAGCATGACCATGTTTTTATAAAAGCTGAGCATACAAAATGTTTGCTAATTGCCAAAATTATTCAAGAACAAACAAAGCCAGCAAGAAACTATTTAGCAGAACAGATGTTCTGCAGGTAGGCACAGCAGCTCTGAAAACACAGTTCTCCATCTTCGTCACAGTGTTCCATCTCATCAACAAGAAGAAGGAAAACAGCGGTACCTGCCAATATTGTATTCACAGCCTTAAATATATAAAATATAGATTTTTATGTTAGAAAAAAAAATGGATTTTAACAAATTGAGCGTACTTTAGTTTGAGTTTACTTTAGTAAATTTCATTCACTATATCTGGTCTCCCACAGTACACAGAACATGGAAATGCAATTATTTTAGTAAATATAAACTGCTAAATACCTTTTCTCATCAGCAGTATATAGTAGTTTTGTGTCTTCTATCAGTGTCTGGCCAAGCACTGGTTAAAGCTTGTAGGATGAGTTTTCTGACTGTCCTATTAGACTGCAAGACCCCTGACCCTCTGTCTGGACAGTACTGATTGGCCTTGTGATGATCACATGCACTGTCCCAAGAAAAAAAAAAAACCTCTCTAGCCATACACACCAAACTGAGCATGTGCAGCCTGATTCCATAGGCTCTGTGTTATCAGGAAATTATCAGGGGACAGTGGAAGGAGGGGAGGATCAGAGAAGACAGGATCAAACAGCCTTTTTACACAATGCAGAGGATTAACCCCTTAGGTTCCACAGTGAGTATAACAAGCATGATTTACAGCTTATACAGACTGTTTTTACTGTTGTAGGTTTAATAACACTTTAATGTCCCTGGCTTCTGGCACTATTCCTGGTAGTGTTTATATACTTCCCAAAAAAGTGTATTTAACATAAATGTTTAAACCAAGCCAATCTAAATAATATAAATACTGTGCTTATTGTGAACCAACCAAATTTAAGGTGTTGCACCTAAAACTAAATATAAGCAACCATATTCAATCATTCATGTGGATTGAAAATATATCACATAAGCGACCAACACAAATTATAAAATAAAAAGTGCTCCACCCTAAATTTAATCTACAGATACAATTTATTTGTAACAATATATAATCGTGTGCTATATATAATTTAAGTCCATAACTTAAATGAAAACTGTGATATTCCTAATTAATCTCCAGTGCTTCACTCGCTTGAGGGTGTGCTCGCTTTTGGTGTCAGCGGTTTGGACGTTGATGGCTGTGTGGTGGGTTGTTTTGGGGGGCGGTGGATTTGCACTGTTGTACGGGTTGTGAACTCGCTGATTTGCGTTGTGGCGGGGTGTCATTTCTTCAGTGTTGTCGCATGGGGAGATGTAATGGAATGTTTGCAGGGATGTGAGGGGTATGCTTACTTTTGTGAGATACTGTGTATATATATATATATATTTTTTTTTTATTGGTTGAACTAGATGGATTTGTGTCTTTTTTCAACCTGGCTAACTTTGTACACTCCAAACTGAAAATTCACCCGTGCTCTACCCAGTGTACAAAATGGTCTCTCACCTCCTTGTGTGGACTCTTTCACCTGCTTTTTGGATTCTTGGTTGTACTTTGAGCTGTCAACCCCTGTGCACTGGAGCATTTCTGCATCAGCAATTGTGAGTGTTCAATTGATCTGTGTTTTTAATAAATTAAGGATAAAAAGCATTACACAATGGAAATGTCTGTTGTCTTTTCCCGAGATATGTGGTGTGATGTGAAGGACTAAGTGAAACCAATTTCATTAATGACCTACTACTAATAGTTAGAAGAAGAATTTACTCTACGGTCTTTAATAAATACAGTAACGACCGGGGAATTTATATTAGTCGGAGGAAATCAGGAAGTGTAGTGTGGTGTATAGAGCCCTTTTCTGTTGTCTGTAAAGGTAACACATTACGAAAAATAGGAATTAAATAATTTTTGTGTCTAGTTAACTTGTGAGTGTTAACGACTACGTCTTTACGAGGTCACGTGTCCCCAACTGTCGAGTTTCATGTTGGTTCTTAGGTTTTTCGTCCACTTTCTCAGGTGTGTTCCTCCACTCTCTGGTAAAACATGTGACCCATCTCGTGCCCACTTAAAAGTCAAACCTCACATGTTTCAATCGGTCCAACTTTTTTCTGTGTTTAGGTAGATCAAGTTGGTTATTTTTTTTTTTTTATATATATATATATATATATAT
>BLSH010074851.1:0-18177 GCA_018402905.1 Glandirana rugosa | reverse complement strand
TCTAGGGGTGAAAACAGAGATGGAGAGTGTCAGGAAGATCGCCAGCATGATACCCCTCTGGAGGAGAAGAGGGCAAATACAGTACCTGATTAAGTGGCGGGGCTACGGACCCAAAGAAAATTCCTGGGAGCTCGAACAAAATTTACATGCCACGAACCTGGTAAATGCCTTTCTCCACAGTCACCCGCAAAGAAGAACCCAACTGGGCATCTGGAGGCTGCCCGTAAGGGGGGCGGGAGGGGGGGGGTAATGTCAAGAAGATCGCCAGCATGATACCTCTCAGGAAAGGTCCATCTGAGGACGGCTGGCATGTGTGTGCGTGCGTGTCCCGGCGCCAAACGTGCCATTTAAACCCTGCTGAGAACGGGTGCTGTCTGATCTACAGTGTTACCCGTTTACCTGCTATCTGCCATCTGTTCCTGCCTGTTTACCTGACCCGGCTTGTCTGACAACTCTGATATCCGCCGCCACCCGAACCTGGCTTGTCCTGCATCATATGGTGGACTATAAATCTAGGGGTGAAAACAGAGATGGAGAGTGTCAGGAAGATCGCCAACATGATACCCCTCTGGAGGAGAAGAGGGCAAATACAGTACCTGATTAAGTGGCGGGGCTACGGACCCGAAGAAAATTTCTGGGAGCCCGAACAAAATTTACATGCCACAGACCTGGAAAATGCCTTTCTCCGCAGTCACCCGCAAAGAAGAACCCAACTGGGCATCTGGAGGCTGCCCGTAAGGGGGGCGGGGAGGTAATGTCAGGAAGATCACCAGCATGATATCTCTCAGGAAAGGTCTATCTGAGAACGGCTGGCGTGTGTGCGCGGGTTCCGGCGCCAAACGAGCCATTTAAACCCTGCTGATGCTCAGAACGGGTGCTGTCTGATCTACAGCGTTACCCGTATTTACCTGCTATCTGCCATCTGTTCCTGCCTGTTTACCTGACCCGGCTTGTCTGACACCTCTGATATCCGCCGCCACCCGAACCTGGCTTGTCCTGACCACTCTTCTGTCTGATCCTCTGTACCTCGCTGCCAGCCCATTGCCCGAACCCTGACTCCGCTGCTGTGCTTGTGTCCATCCGGTCTCCTCAAGTATCCTGCTCCGTCACCAGCACCCTTCCAGCACATCTTCTGACCACCTGCTGGCGGATACTCCTGGACTTCTACAGGCACTCATACCTCACCGTGCTCCTGTGGCCGTTGTCTCAACTCCAGCGGTTCCTTGGAGAGGCCACACCTGACCGTCTGGCTCACAACCTGGTACGTGACAGAGAGCTTTCCAGTTGATGATCCACTGGGCTACTGGGTCATGACAATAGACCACTGGCCAGAACTTGCCCAGTATGCTGCTGGGCTGCCCTGCATCCAGCGTGCTTTCCGAATGGGCATTCAGTGCTGCTGGAGGTTTTGTTATTGATAATAAAGCACGTCTGTCCACAGACTCTGTGGTTTCATGGGCACAATTAACACCCAAAGACCGATGTTTTCACACCTATTTGACAGGTGCATATCATTTCAATTTTAGACAGCAAGGCCAATTCTTGCTTTCATCAAGAGCACCTCAATAGGGTTATGGTGTGAAGATGCCACCGACACCCAAAGACCAATTTTCCACACCCGTTACCAGGGTTGCCAACCGCCAGTAAATTTACTGACAGTTTGTAAAAATCAGTGATTTTTACATATGTCTATAAATATCAGGGTCTAATAATTTGTCATACTGTGCTGACTTTTTAAGTGTAAAGCTGGCAAATTACTTGATATGGGTATTGTCAGTGTTTCCAAGTTGTGTTTAAATATCAATTGTCTTCGTTTTTAATAGGAGTTCTATTATTTTTCAAGTTGTCAGTAAAAAATGTGCTCCGCCAGTAAATTTTCTATGTTTTGCCAGTAAAAAACGCTGCTGGAGGTTGGCAACACTGCCCGTTACTTCTATCCAAAGTCTGCAGAAAAGACACCAGAATTTACCAAAAAATCTCTAATCTTGTTCCCAGTGCACTACATTGTGGCCCCATCATACACACTGGCTCCCCAAGCTGTTGCATTACAAAATAAAGGCAGCTTGCAGGGAAAATGGCGTTTTTTTTTGGCTTTATAAATGCAATTATTGCTGCAGCAGATTCTATACACCGTACAGATGTGCCACTTTATGTCAGGAACCACGAATCAGACTGAGACAGAAGTGCAGTAAGAATCACACTTATTTAATAAAATGGTAAAATAGTACAAATAGAATAAATGTGGTCAAAACATAGCCAGGGTTGGGTAACCAGAGCGGGTAGTCGGAACAAGCCAGCAATACAGGAATCCAGAGATCAGTGTAGTCAGAAGCAGCAAACAGGATCAGGAACCAGAAGGGAAGTCAGCCAGGCAAAAGTCTTTAACAGGAAAACACAGCAGAGAGTATCTGAATATGTTGACCAAGGCGAAGGCACAGGAGATCTGATCCAGGCAGTTTAAATAGCCAGCAAGGCTGACTGACGAGCAGAATATGATCATCAGGTGAGTCACTGTGGAATGATGAGTACTGGCAATTAACTGAAGAACCAAGAAGAGAGGGCTGAGCCCAGCTCTGACACTTTGGCTTCATACACACGGGCGTATTGAAAAAAACGAGCTGTAACGTTGGGACCGACGGCAGGAAAAAAAATTGGCGTTTTGCATTGGCGTTAATGCGCGTTATTGAGCGTCAGCGCTAATTTGCGTTTTGTTTGAAAAGACATCCCTCTGCTATTTTTAACCACTTAAGATCCGCGCTATTGCCGAAGTACGGCTCCAGCGCGGATCTGAAATGCCGGGACGACGTCCATGGACGTCGTCCCCTGTGCACGCTCCTCGCGCGCCCCCTGGCGGCAGCGGTGGCGCGCGCCGCACACTGCGCGAGCGTGCCCGTGGATCTCTTTTAGGAGCCACAGAACGGGGAACCGCCGATGTAAACACGGCGGTTCCCCGTTTTGTGACAGGGGACATAGCAGATCTACTGATCCCTGTCACTGGGATCGGTTAGATCTGTTATGTCCCAACCAGCCCCGCCCCCCCACAGTTAGAACACACCCAGGGAACATTGTTAACCCCTTCACTGCCCCCTGCTGGTTAACCCCTTCACTGCCAATGACATTTATACAGTAATCAGTGGACATTTAAATTTCTGATCGCTGTATAAATGTCATTGGTCCCAAAAATGTGTCAAAAAATGTCCGACATGTCCGCCCCAACATCGCAGTCCCGATAAAAATCGCAGATCGCTGCCATTACTAGTAAAAAAAAAAAATAATAAAAACGCCATAAATCAATTCCCCGTTTGTAGACGCGATAACTTTTGCGCAAACCAATCAATATACGCCGATTGCGATTTTTTTTTTTACCAAAAATATGTAGAAGAATATAAATCGGCCAAAACTGATGAATAATTTTTTTTAATGGATTTGTACTTTAGCAAAAAGTAAAAAATATTGTTCTTTTTTGCAAAATTGTCGCTCATTTTTTGTTTATAGCGGTGATCAGAAATGACGCAGAGGGGATCAAATACCACCAAAAGAAAGCTCTATTTGTGGGAAAAAAAGGACGCAAATTTTATTTGGGTACAACGTCGCACGACCGTGCAATTGTCATTCAAAATGCAACAGCGCTGAAAGCCAAAAATTGGTCTGGGCAGGAGGGGGTTTTAAGTGCCCGGTAAGGAAGGGGTTAAAACAGAAAATTCCGGTTAAGGTCGCTAATGCGCGTTATTGAGCGTGTTGCTGGCTCAGCGTCAAAAACTCTCTAGCGCTGCAGCTTCAGAACATGCGGGTCGTGGGTTCTGCTTGCAGCTTGCCAACGCCAATTACAGCTCAGAAACGTCGGTGTGGGTATAGGGCCATTGAATAACATGGAGATGCGTTTTTAAGCTGCGAATAGCGCTGAAAAATGCGGCTTTAAAAGTGCCGTGTGTATGGGGCCTTTACAGGTAGACTAAGGGGACCCCCCATGCACTATATTGAAAAGAATTTTTCATTTTTGTTGTTATTCCTCATTTTTATGCTTTCGCTTTAAGCATCAATAAATAAATCACTGCTCATTTAAAGATTACGTTTTTTGCAAACTTTTTTTTTCATTGATACAGGTCCCCCAGGGCAGTACCCGGACCCCCACCAGGGCCGTCTTTAACCACTTCAATAACGGGCACAGAGAACACTTCCCTCCCAGACCAATTTTCAGCTTTCAGTGCTGTTGCGCTTTGAATGAGAATTGCGCGGTCGTGCGACGCTGCACCCAAACAAGATTTTCATTTTGTTCCCACAAATAGAGCTTTCTTTGGGTGGTATTTGATCACTTCTGCGTTTTTTAATTTTTGCGCTACAAATAAAAAAAGATCGAAAATTTTGAAAAAAAAAGTTTGTAAATAAGTACATTTTCTCCATCACTGATGGGCACTGATAAGGCTACACTGACGGGCACTGATAAGGCAGTACTGATTGGCACTGATGACAAGGCACTTATATGCAGCATTGATGGACACTGATAGGCGGCACTGATCAGCAGCACTGACGGGCACTGATATGCAGCACTGATGGGCACTGATATGCAGCACTGATAAGCTGCACTGATGGGCACTCATAGGTGGCACTGATGGGCACTGATATGCAGCACTGATGGGCACTGATAAGCAGCACTGATGGGCACTCATAGGCGGCACTGATGGGCACTAATAGGTGGCACTGATAGGTGGCACTGGTGGGCAGCAGATGACAGATGCGCTAATAGGGGCCCATTCCCTCGTGGTCTAGGGTGGAATCTGAAGTTGACACTGAGTGCCATCCATGTTGGGCACTGTGCCCCTTACCTGGTGGTCTAGGATGGGCTCCCTGGTGGTCAGGATCGGCTCCCTGGTAGTCCTGGGTGGGCATATCCCTGGTGGTCCCTGGGCAGGCTCCCTGGTAGTCTAGGGTGGGCTCCCTGGTGGGCAGGATCGGCTCCCTGGTAGTCACATCCCTGGTGGTCCCTGGGCAGGCTCCCTGGTGGTCTAGGGTGGCGACCCTAGGGGGCGCTGCGCTGATAAACAATCAGCACAGACCCCCCCCCATCAGACGTGAGTAATGGAAGGCTTTTCCTGTTTTACATGGCTGCAGCCATGCACACCACACATCCAATAGTCCATCTCAGGGGTGAGCAAGAGAGGGCGACTACATTCCTACCTACAGAAGGACCTCTCCCCCCTCTAACAGAAAATCAGATCACAGCAGCAAAAACAAGGGGGGTTTGGAGAAAACTGAGAGCAATAGAATTAACTTTTTTTGAGCTAAGAATAAACGCTCACTGGCCACTTTATTAGGTACACCTGTTGAATTATTATACACGATTTATATAGAGCCAACAGTTTGCACAGCGCTTTACCATGTAGAGGGGGGAACAGCACAATTACAATCCAGTTCAATACAGAAAGAATAGGAGGGTCCTGCTCGTGGAGCTTACATTGCTTGGTAACAGAAATTGTTAATCAGCCAAACACATGGCATGCATTTAGGCATCTAGACGCGGTGAAGACGACTTGCCGAAGTTCAACCTGAGCATCAGAATGGGGAAGAAAGGGGATTTAAGTGGCTTTGAAAGTGGCATGGTTGTTGGTGGCAGACGGGTTGGTCTGAGTATTTCTGGGATTTCCACGCACAACCATCTCTCGGGTTTACAGAGAATGGTGGGGAAAAAAAGAGAAAATATCCAGTGAGCGGCAGTTGTTTGGACAAAAGTGCCTTGTTGATGTCAGAGAACTGGGAAGGCTATTTTGAGACAATAGAAAGGTAACTGTAAATCAAATAACCAGCGATCGCCATAAATTCCGTCACCGATCACCGCACATGTAATAAGGAAAATAACTCCTCATGGTGTAGTATTGAGAATGCATTTATTAAAAACAATAAGTGAACTTAGTTAAAGTAGTAGCCATGCGAGTAGTAGTGGTCAGGACCAAGGGGTCACACGCCAGCTGACCGCTGTAAAATCCGAACTTTTCCGGTTTTGGCCGCAACTGGAAGTGACGTCACATGATAGCGACGCCACGCGTCGGGAGGAGCCGGGTGACGTCACTTCAATACTCAATACTACACCATGAGGAGTTATTCTCCTTATTACATGTGCGATGATCTGTGACTGAATTTACCATATGGAGATCTCTCTAGCAGTTTGATGCATATTACCTTTGGACTGGAGGTGAGCGGCCATTGGACACGGTGGTGGAGTTCATTTGTTTTTTTGGATTCAGCACCGGATTTTGATTGCTGACATTGGGATTTCTTTGCGAAGCACAAATCATCTCACTAAAAGACCTTTATGTTCTTTCTGCTCACCCACACATTCCTACACTGGACTTTCATTACATCTATTAGACATGTGCGGTTCGTTTCGTTCCAAATTAATATTTGGACTAATTTTTCATTATTCGGAGATTCGGATACATCCGAATATCCGAACTACAGTATAGACGAAGTTTACCAAATATTCCGAATAACGAAACAAAATTCCTATGCATTTCCGATATTCGATTTGAAAGCTAAAGGCGATTTGAAGAGTCATTGTAATCACTTCACAAAGATTTTCTTTTGTTCACTTTGCTGCATTCGAATCAAAAAAATATAACATTTTAGTTTCGACCGATTCGAAAATTTATGGATTTGAACGTTTCGAAACGAAAGAAAATCCAATTTTCAGCGTTGTCACACTTTGAATGGCAATTGCCCGGTCGTGTGACTCTCTACCCCAGACTACATCTTTATCATTTATTTCACACAAATAGAGCTTTGTTTTGGTGGCATTTAATCACCACTGGGGTTTTTATTTTTTGCTAAAAAAAAAAAGTACAAAAATTTTGAAAAACAAAAACAGTTTCATAGTTTGTAAAAATTTGAAAACAGGTAATTTTACTCCTTCATTGATGTGCGCTGATGAGGCAGCACTGATAGGCGGCATTGATGGGCACTGATAGGCAGCACTGATGGGCACTGATAGGTGGCATTGATGGGCACTGATAGGCTGCACTGATGGGCACTGATAGATGGCACTGATGGGCACTGAAAGGCTGCACTGATGGGCACTGATAGGTGGCACTGATGGGCACTGATAGGCTAAACTGATGGACACTGATAGGCTGCACTGATGGGCACTGATAGGCGGCACTGATGGGCACTGATAGGCAGCACTGATAGGTGGCACTGATAGGCAGCAGTGTTCCATTCGTATAGACGCAGCATTCGTTATTTTTGAAAATTCGTATTCACTACGTTCACTAACAGGCAGAAAAATTTGAAAGGAGATTCCAATACCTAACCAATTTAATAGTTTATAACTATTATTATAGTTTTTAATATTATTATTAATAATAATAATGATAATAATAAATAATATAATGGTTATGGTTAATAAACGTAATAATTTAATAGAAATTATCCAAAGGTTTTTTGTTATTTTCGTTCTTACTTTCGGATTTTCGTTCATTCGAATTTTCGTTATTTCGGATTTTCTTTCCTTTTCAAAAATTTGTTTTGGGAAAAGTTTGTGAAACCGGTTTTCGTTTATTCGGATGTTTCCGAATTAACGCATATGCCGAATTTGACAAAAAACGAATTGGGAACGAAACTAATTGCACGTGTCTAGTGGGCACTGCATAGCAGCAATGGCTCTCCCTGCTCGGGACCGATGTCCCTCTGACAGAAGCCGGCGATCGGCTAGTTTTTTTTTCCTCATGCTATCAGCATGAGGGGAAAAAAAGCAGATTACCGATCTTCTGTTTACATCATATGATTAATAAAGGGGTCTTTACTCTGATCTGTGATCAGCCGAGTCTCATTGACTCGCTGATCACAGAGCTCGCTGCCCGCGCCCCCCACAGTGGGCATGCAGACAGGGCATATTCGGGAGGACATACATGGAAGCCCTCCCGGCAATTAAGGCCCACGTTGTAGTCGTCTTTCAGCTATAGCACAGGCGGGAGGTAGTTAAAAGAGTAACACTCACTTGGTAAAAAAGTCTATAAATGCATCAATACAGAGAAACCAATTGTTTCCAACCATTGCTGCCACCTAGTGGTAAGTGAAAAAATTATCTAAAAAAAAGCTGCTGCTATCACCTATGTGTTCCCACATCAACAGCGATTAAATATGATATCTATGTGATAGCGCTGCTTATGAAACTTATATCTATGTGTGACAATAAAGACATATATTTCATAATAAAGTGCCAGTGCCAATAAAGTGCCAAACAGTCAATATGTGCAAGCACTTCATAAAGAGTCCATACAGGATAAAAATGAATGAAAATCTTCTTATAGAAGGTGCACAAAAAACTTCTCTGTGAGAACCGTGCTTCACAACCAACTCCGCTCCGTGACTTGTGCTCCCTTTACCGGGTGCAGTACAAGCCCACCTCTAGATATGTGCATGGCAGAAACATTGGTTAGTTTTCATTTTTGTTGTTTTTTTTTTCGGGAATTCGGAAATTTGAAAATTCAGTAATTCGAAAATGCTGAAATTCAGAAAATTGGGAGTAAAAAATTCGAAAAACCGCAAATTCGAAAATCCAACAGTTCAAAAATAAGAAAGAAAATCCGAAAATTTGAAATAACTAACTAACTAATAAATAACTATTAAATTATAGGTATTGGAATTTCCTTTCAAATTTGGCTGTTAGTGAACGTAAATACAAATTTATCACAGCCAAATTTTAAAGGAAATTCCAATACCTATAATTTAATAATAATAGTTAAGTTATTTAACCACTTGCCGACCGCCGATCGGCATCTGACGGCGGCAAAGTGGTTCGTTCCCGCAAAATGCCGTCATACGATGGCGGCTGCGGGATCGAGCTTAGTGAGCGCGCGCGCGCCGCCGGAGGCGCGCCCGCGCGCTCACTGTGTTCGGGGAGGGCCAGGGAGCGGGTGCGGCGGCTTCGATTGCCGCCGGCTACCCGCGATGGCCCCCCCGAGCGGAGGAACAGAGGTCCGTGTATGTAAACACGGACCTCCGCTCTGTGTGAAGGGGGAAGGGCTGTGATCACAGCCTTCCTGTATACGAAGGCTGTGACCACTTCCCTTCCCCAGATAGTGCAGTCCCCCTACAGTTAGAACACGCCCAGGGAACACAGTTAACCCTTAGAGCGCCCCCTGCAGGTTAACCCCTTCACTGCCAATGACATTTACACAGTAATCAGTGCATTTTTATAGCACTGATCGCTGTATAAATGCCAATGGTCCCAAAAAAGTGTCAAAATAGTCCGACATGTCCGCTAAAAATCGCAGATCACCGCCATTACTAGTAAAAAAAAAAAAAAAAAAAAAAAAACCCAAAAATGAATTCTCATCATCCATAAACGCGACCACTTTTGCGCAAACCAATCCATAAACGCAGATTGCGATTTTTTTATCGCAAATATGAGGAAGAATATAAATCGGCCAAAAATGGTGAAAAAATGTTTTTTTATATATTTTTTTTTATTTGTATTCTAGCAAAAAGTAAGACATTTGGGTTTTTTTTGCAAAATTGTCGCTCTTCTTTTGTTTATAGCGGTGATCAGAAATGACGCAGCGGTGATCAAATACCACCAAAAGAAAGCTCTGTTTGTGGGAAAAAAAGGACGTAAATTTCGTTTGGGTACAACGTCGCACGACCGCGCAATTGTCAGTTAAAGCGACGCAGCGCCGAATCGCAAAAAGGGCTCCGGTTCTAAAGCTGGAAATCCTTCCGGAGCTGAAGTGGTTAATTAGTCAGTTATTATTTCAGATTTTCAAATTATTGGGTTTTCGGATTCTCGGATTTCCGAATTTTCTGATTTTTGAATTTCAGGTTTTCCGGATTTTCGAGTGACCGAATTCGATATTGCGAAAATTCGGGGGAAATTCGGATTCATCCGAATCAACGAATTTGGAAAAATTTTGTTTAAAAAAGGAATTCGGAATGAAACGAATTGAACAGGTCTACTCACCTCCTTCTTAGACCCTAACAGGGTCAAACACTTCATATATTGAAAAAAAAATAAAGCATAAAAACAAAGTCCAGCAGATCCCAGTTAAATGCATGTAAATCCCACCGCCAGACTCCACCTGTGTTATTTAACCAGTTGCCGACTGCCCCCCGTGGATTGACGGCAGCAACATGGCTTGATATCGCAAACCGCGGACACATGACAGCGGCTGTGAGATCGCGGACCATGAGCGTGCGCCGCGCTCACTGTGTATCGGGGGAGCCAGGGAGCGGGTAGGGAGGACTCTATGTCCGCCAGCTACCCGCGATCACTCCCCCCGCAGTGACAGAACGGGGATCTGTGTATGTAAACACACGGATCTGCGTTCTGACGGGAGAAGGAGAGCGATCTTCTGCTCCCTGTATATGGGAGCAGCGATCTCTCTCTTCCCCCACTCAGCCCAGCCCCCACTCAGTTAGTAACACACACAGGGAACACACTTAACCCTTTGAGCGCCCCCTAGTGTTAACCCCTTCCCTGTCAGTGACATTTATACAGTAATCAATGCATTTTCATAGCACTGATCGCTGTATAAATGTCAATGGTCCCAAAAAAGCGCCAAAAGTGTCCGACATGTCCGCCGCAATGTTGCATTCCCACTAAAAATCGCAGATCGCCGCCATCACTAGTAAAAAAATTAAATAAATAAAAACCCCATAAATTAATTCTTATCGTTTGTTAACGTGGCAACTTTTGATCAAAACAATCAACATACGCCAATTGCGATTTTTTTTTTTACCAAAAATATGAGAAAGAATATAAATCGGCCAAAACCGATGAATAAATTTGTTTTTATATATATTTTTTTTAATTTGTATTTTAGCAAAAATTAAGAAATTTTTTTTTTCAAAATTGTCACTCGTTTTTTTGTTTATAGCGGCGATCAGAAGTGACGCAGAGGAGATCAAATACCACCAAAAGAAAGCTCTATTTGTGGGGGAAAAAAGGACGCCAATTTTGTTTGGGTACAACGTCGCACAACCGCGCAATTGTCAGTTAAAGCGACGCAGTGCCGAATCGCAAAAAGTGCTCTGGTCCTAAGCCCGGGTGCCCCGGTGCGGGAATGAAATGATGAGAGCTCAGCTGAATCGCACCAATTTATTCCCGCATGTCAGTCCCGACTACAGCTGCAATTTCACAGGCATCTGCGTGGGTTTCTGCACACATGCCTATGGAAATCGCACCTGTAAAATCGACAAGAACTACTTTTTGAAATCGGTGCAGGGCCGCGAGTGCAGCGTCGCACCAATTAGGGCGGTGCCATTGCCGCTATTGCTGCAGATTCGGCATGCGATTTGACATGCCAAACCGTGTCATTGTGAACCAGGGCTAAGTCTAGGTTCCCACCTATGCAGTTTTTACCGCGTTTTGCAGTTTGAAGAAACGCACTACAGTCCATTTAACACGGTTTCCTATGGATGTAGTTCACATCTGCGCGTTTTGCGGCTTTGCGTTTTTTTTGCAAAGGGTCGGGGACTTTTTTTTTTCTCACTGCAGTTTGCGTTTTGCATGCCATAGACTTGAATAGAACTGCACCAGAAACGCAAGTGGTGTTTTTTTTTTGCCGCGATTTTGTAGAACAAGAAACTTCCGGAGGGCGGCACTCCAATCAATGCTTTTTATTTCGTATCAAATTCAGTCCACACAATACAGATGCAGACGGACGCAAGCTGACGTATTTCACACCCCTTCTTTTGGGTGCTTACTCATAGCTCCGCGATTTTACCGCGATTTGCGGTTTTAAATCTGCCTAGCAACAAATCCCCCCCCCCCAAAAAAAAAAATTAAAACCGCAAATCGTGTGGAAAAACCACAGTAAAATCGCTTTAAAAACGGGAAAGAAAACGCGGAAAACGCATCGCATAGCTGTGAACCTAGACTTAAGGGGGAAATCCTTCCGGGTTGAAGTGGTTAAAGAATAAAAAAAGAGCCTTTACAATCACTTTAATGTTTTGCAAACAATAGAATGGAAGGGTAGTTATGTCGTATTATTTTTATTTTACGTTATTGATTATTTTTGGTGTTGCTAGATTTAACGCAGCTCCATTGATATCATATTGAGTAACACAGTGTTCCCCAACCCAGTCCTCAAGGCACACCAACAGGTCATGTTTTCAGGATTTCCCTCAGATGAATCAGCTGTGGTAATTACTAAGGCAGTGAAACTGATCAAATCACCTGTGCAAAATAATGGAAATCCTGAAAACATGACCTGTTGGTGGGCCTTGAGGACTGGGTTGGGGAACACTGGAGTAACAGATAAGCATATGCAACCTTTCCTATAGACTTCGCACTACTAATCTGCTCCCTGCAATGTTCCCAGCTGTGAGCAGCGAAAACTCTCCTATTGACATAGGCGTGCGCACGGGGTGTGCCTGGGCACACCCTAATCACCCTGTGCTGAGCAGGGTTCCCCTGCTGCTTGGCTGCAGAGAAAGCGACTGGGGAATCTCTGTCTTCAAAAAGTGAGACATCAGGGGTCTGTTTAGAACCCTGATATTACACCAAAGATCCCCAATGGGGCTCCTAAAAAAAAAAAATTGTAAAAAAACAATAATAAATAATTATTGTAAAAAAATACAATTGTAATAAAATCTTAAAAATACTGACACTACTGCCCTACTGATATTGTCCACTGCTCTACCAACACTGTCCATTGCCCTATATAGACATATATACACCAGGGCCGGGACAAGGGGTGGGCAGGAGGGGCGGCTGCCCAGGGCGCAATGGTTTATTGCAGGGATGGGGGGGGGGGGCAACCTGACCCTAACCCTAAGGGAAGGGGGGGTGCAGTTTGGCATCTTTGCCCTGGGCACCGGATGACCTAGTCCTGGCACTGATACACACACACACATATGGCATATGTGTTTGAGCTTTGGGGTGCACGCCCTCATGCAGTAGGCTGCGCACAGCTGTGCCGATTGATAAAGGCCTGGCTACATTTGTAGGGAAATTTGTGGCTCTCGCAAGTTCCAACTTAGGACTTGGATGGGTTGCTTGCATATCAAACAGGGAGTCCGCTTCTGGGGGACCCTCCAGTGTAGCGCTGCCTCTGGGACCCCCTTTAGAATCGAGGCATTTTGACTTTTGGACCGGCGGGCGTTTTCTTTGTGAAAGGCGCAAGCGCTGTTCTGATTCTGCTGCTGCAACTCCGGAACGTTCTGCTTTGGGTTTGGATCAGACAGCCTATGACAAAACGATCACAACTATGACATCATACAGATAAGAGTTCAGGAAAAGAACAACATGGGCAGTAAAAGGCCCACTTAGAACTTTAGACAGGAAATTAAGACTTTATGCCGGCCGCTTTTGCAGGTATAGCGATGTAAAACAGTTAAATAAAGTGCCTATACTGTTTAACCGCTTGCCAACCGGCCGCAGGTCGGCTCTCCTGCGCAAATCGCCATAGAGCTGTAGGGTGGCTCACGCAGTTGCAGACGGGCGCGTGCCCGCGGGTCGGGCCGACCCAATGTCCGTTGGCAACCCGCGATCGCCTTCTGCAGAGGCAGGACGGAAATCTGCCAATGAAAACACAGCAGATCGCCGTTCTATCAGAGGACATGACAGTGATCTACTGGTCCCAGTGATCGGGAACAGTGGGATCTGTCATGTCCTTGCCAGCCCAGCCCCCATACAGTTGGAACACGCATAGGGTACACAGTTAGCCCCTTGATAACCCCTTCCCTGCCAGTGACATTAAGGCCCCTTTCACATTTGTGCAACGCGATTTTTGTCGCAATTTTGCCGTGATTTGGGATCAGTAGGACTTTGTTGCAACTTTTGGCACAATGAAAACCTATTACAAAGTCGTACCGAAATCACATCTATATTATTCAGGTGCGATTTGCATGAGACTTTAAGAGTTTAACATTGAAGTCTATGGACCTCAAGCTGCATAAAAGTTGGACCAAAGTAATGCAGGGAGTACTTTGAAGTTGGGGTGACTTGAAGTCATACAGATATGAACGGCGCTCATTGGAAATAATGGGGAACGTCTTGCAGTCCCAAATCGCAGGACAACTCGCACACAAGTGTGAAAGGGGCCTTATACATTAATCAGTCGCTATTTTTAGCTCTGATCGCTGTATAAATGTCAATGTTCCCAAAAAAGTGTCATAAATGTCCGACATGTCCGCCGCAATATCAAAGTCCCGATAAAAATTGCAAATCGCCGCCATTACTATTAAAGATAAAAAAGCCAGAGAAATGCCATAAATCTATCCCATAGTCTGCAGACGCGATAACTTTTGCGCAACCCAATTAATATACGCTTATTGCGTTTTTTTCTACCAAAAATATGAGGAAGAATATTTATCGGCCTAAACTGATGAATACATTTGTTTTTTTTATATACTTTTTTTTTTATATGTATTATAGTAAAAAGTAAAAAAAAAATATTATTTCAAAATTGTCGCTCTATTTTTGTTTGCAGAGGTGAGCAAATACCACCAAAAGAAAGCTCTATTTGTGGGGAAAAAGGACGTACATTTTGTTTGGGTACAACATCGCACGACCGTCAGTTAAAACGACGCAGTGCCGTATCGCAAAAAATGGCCTGGTCATTAAGGGGGCAAATCGTTATGGAGCTTGAAGTGGTTAATATCCAGCAATACAATGTCTCACCCTGCTTTGCACATGCTCAATTGCTCTTTATTTTTTGGCATTGTACCGAAAACTTAGAGTCTAAATCTGCTGGCAGCCTAAAGATTTACTGCTGCTCAGAGGCTCTGGGCTTCAGCAAAATGCCCGCCTTTGGCAAGAAGAAAGAGGAACAATGCTGAAGGCAATTTACAGCACACCCTAATTTTGGTAGCATAACTATTCATGTGGAATGTATGTTACTTGCTAAAGAACATTATCTTTTATCAGGTTGTTATGGGTAAAGTTCTGGCACCTAATACCTGTAAGGATAGTGTTCAGTATACCGATTCCCTTTTTATAACCACCTCCCACCCACGGCGGCTCTCTCATTCTGGGGCGACGTCATACGACATCATGGCGGAGCACAGCACAGCAATCGGTGATGTGCTCTGTCCCTGGGACGCGGGGCGCATCACCAATCTCGGTAAAGAGCCGATGACGAGGCTCTTTACCCATGTGATCAGCTGTGTCCTATCAAAACTGATCACATGTAAAGAAGGAAATGCCGGTTATTGGCATTCCTCTCCTCACACAGAGAGCCGATCAGCGATTTCCTCACAGGGGACATCTGCACAGATAATCAGGGCACGGATTATCAGTGCAGCCCCAAAAGTGCCCAGCAGTTATGCCAGTCAGTGCTGCCTTTCAGTACCCATCAGTGCCTGCTCATGAGTGCCGCCCATCAGTGCCATCAATCAATGACTTTCAGTGCCCATAAATGCTGCCTATCAGTGCTGCATATTAGTATATCCTCATCATTGCAGCTTATCAGTGACATCTATCAGTGCCGCCTATCTGTGCCCATCAGTGCTGCATATTAGTACCTCCTCATCATTGCAGCTTATCAGTGACACCTATCAGTGCCGCCTATCTGTGCCCATCAGTGCTGCATATTAGTACCTCCTCATCATTGCAGCTTATCAGTGACATCTATCAGTGCCGCCTATCTGTGCCCATCAGTGCTGCATATTAGTACCTTCTCATCATTGCAGCTTATCCGTGACATCTATCAGTGCCGCCTATCTGTGCCCATCAGTGCTGCATATTAGTATCTCCTCATCATTGCAGCTTATCAGTGACATCTATCAGTGCCGCCTATCTGTGCCCATCAGTGCTGCATATTAGTACCTCCTCATCATTGCAGCTTATCAGTGGCATCTATCAGTGCCGCCTATCTGTGCCCATCAGTGCTGCATATTAGTACCTCCTCATCATTGCAGCTTATCAGTGACATCTATCAGTGCCGCCTATCTGTGCCCATCAGTGCTGCATATTAGTACCTCCTCATCAGTGCCCTTCAGTGCCATCTCATCAGTGCCCATCATTGCAGCCTATCAGTGAAGCCTCTTCAGTGCACATCAGTGAAGGAGAAAAAATTCTTATTTACAAAATTTTATAAAAAAAACTTTTTCTTTACAAAATTTTCAATCTTTTTTGTTTTTCTTAGCAAAAAAATAAAAACCCCAGGTGGTGATTAAATGCCACCAAAAGAAAGCTCTATCCGTCTTAAAAAAATAAATTCAGCACACTTTATCGCCCGAAAGTTGCGGCAGATCTGCACTGCGTTTTGAGGTGTCAATCAAATGAATGGCCTTAGTGTGGACTGCAGCCTGACCTGGAAAATGCAGTCCATCAATAGGTCCGTAGATCAGGAGCAGGCAACCTTCCAGAGATGGAGATCTACTTGAACAAGTCTGATGAAGTCAAAGATCACTGGGCACAGTGTCCCCCCCCCCCAAAAAAAACAGTAAGACGGACCTCTTTTTTTTTTTTTGATAAATTATTTTTACTTAGAACAAAAATAAGTATTCCAAGAGAGTGAAGGGATCAGGAGTGCATTGCGGTCAGAATGCAGGGCTCAGGAGTGCATTGCGGTCAGAATGCAGAGTTCAGGAGTGCGTTGCGGTCAGAATGCAGGGTTCAGGAGTGTGTTGCGGTCAGAATGCAGAGTTCTGGAGTGCGTTGCGGTCAGAATGCAGAGTTCAGGAGTGCGTTGCGGTCAGAATGCAGGGTTCAGGAATGCGTTGCGGTCAGAATGCAGGGTTAAGGAATGTGTTGCGGTCAGAATGCAGGGATCAGGAGTGCGTTGCGGTCAGAATGCAGGGTTAAGGAACGTGTTGCGGTCAGAATGCAGGGATCAGGAGTGCGTTGCGGTCAGAATGCAGGGTTCAGGAGTGCGTTGCGGTCAGAATTCAGGGATCAGGAGTGCTTTGTGGTCAGAATGCAGGGATCAGGAGTGCGTTGCGGTCAGAATGCAGGGATCAAGAGTGCGTTGCGGTCAGAATGTAGTGTTCAGGAGTGCTTTGCGGTCAGAATGCAGGGATCATTAGTGCTTTGCGGTCAGAATGCAGGGTTTAGGAGTGCGTTGCGGTCAGAGCGCAGGGTACCAGAGTGCGTTGCGGTCAGAATGCAGGGTTCAGGAGTGTGTTGCGGTCAGAATGCAGGGTTCAGTTGTGTGTTGCGGACAGAATGCAGGGTTCAGTAGTGCGTTGTGGTCAGAATGCAGGGTTCAGGAGTGCATTGCGGTCAGAATGCATGGTTCAGGAGTGTGTTGCGGTCAGAATGTAGGGATCAGGAGTGTGTTGTGGTCGGAATGCAGGTACCAGGAGTGCGTTGCGGTCAGAATTCAGAGATCAGGAGTGCGTTGCGATCAGAATGTAGGGATCAGGAGTGTGTTGCGGTCGGAATGCAGGGACCAGGAGTGCGCGTTGTGGTCGGAATGCAGGGGTTAGGAGTGCATTGCGGTCAGAATGTACGGATCAGGAGTGCATTGTGGTCAGAATGCAGGGATCAGGAGTCTGTTGCGGTCAGAATGCAGGGTTCAGGAGCACATTGCGGTCAGAATTCAGGGTTCAGGAGTGTGTTGCGGTCAGAATGCAGGGTTCAGGAGTGTGTTGCGGTCAGAATTCAGGGTTCAGGAGTGCATTTCGGTCATAATGCAGGGTTCAGGAGTGTGTTGCGGTCGAAATGCAGGGTTCAGGAGTGCGTTACAGTCAGAATGTAGGGATCAGGAGTGCGTTGCGGTCAGAATGCAGGAATCAGGAGTGCGTTGCGGTCAGAATGCAGGGATTGGGGTGGGGTGTGATGTGAAGGGTGGTAGAGGACACTGCTATGGAGGTGACCCTGCCCATGACAGTGTCCTCTGCCTCCTTCACATCACCCCCCCACACACACACACAGGGGTATCATCTGCCCCCTTGCCCCTATAGCAGTAACCCCCCCCCCTTCTTCCCTCCTCCCCCATAGCTTGAAGCTTGTGGGCGCCGAAGCAAATGTTGACCTGGGACCCCCCCACTACCACCCGCCACTTCCACCATGCGCCAAGGTACTCCCACCACGCGCCAGGATACTCCAAGAGGCTAATGAGTTCACAGAGTTCCTCCATGCATCAGAGTCTACAGGGTCCAACCTTACATTAGAGTCTACAGAATCTGCCCTTACATCAGGGTTCCCCCTTACATAAGAGTCTTCAGGGTTCCCCTTTACAGTGCAAAGGGGAACTTTGCAGACCCTGATGTAAAAGGGAACTCTGTGGACTCTGATGT
>BLSH010074850.1:453183-484102 GCA_018402905.1 Glandirana rugosa | reverse complement strand
AACCCGAACGATTTTTGAAATGTCCGGGTCCGGGTCCGTGCCACGGACACCCGAAAGTTCGGTACGGACCCGAACGTTACAGTCCGGGTTCGCTCAACACTATTGCTGACATGTTGCAGTACATGCTACCTGTGCAAAAAGAGACATGTGTTATTTCAAGGTTAGCAGCAATATGACCAAATGCATGGCAGTGATAACATTGGGTTAAACAAGTCCTCAGCAGCAGTATATCTCTCCACCAAGTCTACCAGCTGCTTTGCAGTCTTAGGTTCCCCATGGCTGACCCACTTCCTCAAAGTGGCAGGGAGTGCCTGTAAATAGTGGTCCATGACCACACGCTCTACAATCTTAGGGCCCAACAAAGTCTCTGGCTGCAGCCATTTCTTGGTGAGGTGTATCAAATCAAACATTTGTGGCTTGTCAGTACTGTATGACCAGCGATGCACCCGTTGAGCCCGGACTGCATAATCCTGGGCAGCCTCTGATTCCAGGTCATAATAGGCCTTTTGGGGTTCTCCTGTCAGAAAAGGTGCTACCAGTCCTGCCCATTGCTCTTTTTACCATCCTTCTCGAATAGCGACTCTTTCAAAAGTTGCTAGGTATGCTTCCATATCATCTGCAGGTGTCATCTTCTGCAGGAAATAGCTGGCACACACCATTTTCTGTTCCACTGGTAAAGGACTTGCGGACCCCTTCTTTAACTCCACTAGAACCTCCGCAAACTGGCCATTTGCCTCCAGCTGGGCTGCAACGGCCGATTGCTCTCCTGCTGGGTTGCAGTGGCTTGCAGCAGAGCTTTTAACACGTCCTCCATCTTGTTTAACCACTAGCCGACCGCCAACTGCAGGTTGACGGCGACAAGGTGGTTCGATATCGCAAACCGCCGTGATATGACAGCGGCCGCGATCACGAGCCGTGAGCGCCATTCGACACAGGACCGATCCCTCTACAGGGCCAGGCCAATGGCCAAGAGATATGAGATGTGCAGCACCTGAAACTACGGATACTGGAAGCCTGTGCTAGCATTTCTCCTGCGGTGTTGCTATCAGTGTGTGAAGAGTGGGAGAAGTGGGTTGCATTGACAATCCAACACAATGGGCAGCACATTGAACACATTTTATAAGTGGTCAGAAACGTGTAAATAACTTATGAAAGAATAAAGTTGCGTTAAAACCAAGCACACCATTGTTTTTCTTGTGAAATTCCCAATAAGTTTGATGTGTCACATGACCCTCTTCCTATTGAAAAAACAAAAGTTGGATTCAAAATGGCCAACTTCAAAATGGCCGCCATGGTCACCACCCATCTTGAAAAGTTTCCCCCCTCACATACACTAATGTGCCACAAACAGGAAGTTAATATCACCAACCATTCCCATTTTATTAAGGTGTATCCCTATAAATGGCCCACCCTGTAGTATGTTGCTGGTCTTCTCAGGCTATCCTGTCCCACCGGGGAATGTGAGAATGCAGCTGGTGGTTCCACCAGCTGACCATAGAGCTGATTGAAGACTAGAATGGCTCCAATCATCTCCATGACGTAAGAAACCGGAGGCTATGAGCATTTTGTGACTTCGGTTTCGCCCGATATAAACAGCGCCATTGGGAAATTGGGGAAGCATCTGATCAAACTGATTTTGGTGTGGACAGATGCTTTAAGGGCTGGGGAAAGATCTAGCGTTTAGTAGACCCCAAATTTAAAAAAAAATATATGCGACAATACCTATTTTTATCATAGGGGATATTTAAAATCTTTGTGATAAAAATAAAAATGATAAAAAAAAAAGATGCAAGGGACAGTGTAAAAATAAAATTAAAAAAACAAAATGATTAATTAAATACTCCTCTGCAGATCTAAAGTGGTAACTTGTTAAGGTTTTTAAAGGCTTTTAAAAATGTATATAGTTTGTCACCGCTTTGTGGGTGTGCGCCATTTTTAAAGCATGTCATGTTTGGTGTCTATGCACTCGGCATGAGATCAACTTTTATATTTCACCAAAAATTTGGGGAAAATATTGTGCTTTTGTGCATTAGAATTCAGAAAAGTGTTTTTTTCCCCAAAAATTGCGTTTGAAAAATTGCTGCGCAAATACTTTCTGAAAAAAAAATTGTAACACCAACTATTTTAATCTGTAGGACCTGTGCTTTAAAAAATATACATAATGTTTTGGGGGTTCAAAGTAATTTTCTAGCAAAAAAAAAGTATTTTTTCATGTAAACAAAAAGTGTCAGAAAAGACTTGGTGGTTCAAGTGGTTAGAAGAGTGGATGATGTTGTGCATAAAGTGCCAGGACAGTTCAAAACCCCCCCAAATGACACCATTTTGGAAAGTAGACACCCCAAGCTATTTTCTGAGAGGCATGTTGAGTCCATGGAATATTTTATTTGTTTGTCATAAGTGATTGAAAAATGACACAAAAAATACACAAAGTTGTCACTGAAATTATATATTGCTCACATATGCCATGGGTATATGTGGAATTACACCCCAAAATACATTCTGCTGCTTCTGCTGAGTACGGGGATACCCCATGTGTGAGACTTTTTGTAAGTCTATCCGTGTACAGGACCCCGAAAACCAATCACTGCCTTCAGCATTTCTAAGGGCGAAAATGTATGCCTTCACTCCTCACTACCTATCCAGGTTTTCGTAGGCCATGAAATGCCCACATAGCAAAAAAAAAAAAAAACCCCAATGGCCCCATTTTGGAAAGTAGACACCCCAAGCTATCTGCTGAGAGGCAAGTTGAGTCCATGGAATATTTTATATTTTGCCACAAGTTTCTGGAAAATGACAATTTTTTTTTTTTTTTACACAAATGTGGAATTACACCCCAAAATACATTCTGCTGCTTCTCCTGAGTACGGGGATACCCCATGTGTGAGACTTTTTGGGAGCTTATCCGCGTACAGAACCCCAAAAACCAATCACCGCCTTCAGGATTTCTAAGGGCATAAAATGGTGATTTTACTCCTCAGTACCCATCACGGTTTTGGAGGCCCTGAAATGTCACGGTAGCACAAACCCCCCCTAAATGACCCCATTTTGGAAAGTAGACACCCCAAGCTATTTGCTAAGAGGCATGGTGTGTATTTTGCAGCTCTCATTTGTTTTGGAAAATGAAGAAATTAACTGATCTTGTTTTTTTTTTTACTTTTTTCAAATTTCAAAACTTTGTGACAAAACGTGAGATCTGCAAAATACTCAAAATACTTCTCAGCAAATAGCTTGGAGTGTCTACTTTCCAAAATGGGGTCATTTGGGGGGGGGGGGGGGGGGTTGTGCTATCTGGGCATTCCATGGCCTCCGAAACTGTGATAGGGAGTGAGGAGTAAAATCAGCTTTTTACGCACTTAGAAAGCCTGAAGGCGGTGATTGGTTTTTGGGGTTCCGTACGCGGCTAGACTGTCAGAAAGTCTCACATATGTGGTATATTCAGAAGAAGCAGCAGAATGTATTTTGGGGTGTAATGTCACATATACCCACGGCATGTTCAAGCAACATATAATTTAGTGAGAACTTTGTGAAAAAACAAAATTGTCATTTCCCCGAAACTTGTGGCAAAATATAAAATATTCCATGGACTCAACATGCCTCTCAGCAGATAGCTTGGAGTGTCTACTTTCCAAAATGGGGTCATTTGGGGGGGTTGTGCTATCTGGGCATTTCATGGCCTCCAAAACTGAGATAGGTAGTGTGGGATGAAGGTATAAATTTTTGCCCTTAGAAATCCTGAAGGTGGTGATTGGTTTTGTGGGTCTCGTACACCGATAGCCTCCCAAAAAGTCTCACAGATGGGGTATCTCCATACTCAGGAGAAGCAGCAGAATGCATTTTGGGGTGTAATTCCACACATACCCATGGCATGTGTGAGCAATATATCATTTCAGTAACAACTTTGTGTAATTTTTTTTTTTTTGGTCATTTTTCAATCACTAATGACAAAAAAAGAAAATATTCACTGTGCTCAACATGCCTCTCAGCAAATTCCTTGGGGTGTCTACTTTCCAAAATGGGGTCATGGGGGGGGGTTGTACTGCCCCTCCATTTCAGCACCTCAGGAAATGAGATAGGCAGTCTTAAAATAAAAGCTGAGGAAATTCCAGAAAATGTACCCTAATTTGTAGACGCTATAACTTTTGCGCAAAGCAATAAATATACGCTAATTTACTTTTTTTTTACCCGAGATATGTGGCTGAATGCATCTTGGCAAAAATTTATGACTAAAATTTAGTTTATTGTATTTTTGTAATAACATAAAGTTGAAAATATCATTTTTTTTCAAAATGTTCATTCTTTTTTTGTTTATATCGCAAAAAATAAAAAGTGCAGTGCTGAACAAATACCACCAAAAAAAAATCTCTATTTGTGGGAAAAAAAGGATGCAAATTTCGTTTGGGTACTGCATTGCATGACCGCGCAATTACCAGTTGAAGCGGCGCAGTGCCAAATTGAAAAAAGTGCTCTGGTCCCAAAGCTGGAAATCCTTCCGGGGTTGAAGTGGTTAAGAAGATGCCCGCATCCTCCACCACATGTGGGGGGTTTGCTCAATGGGAATCACCTTCCCTGGGTAAAGTCCAAATGGCAGGTTTGCTTAAAATCTGGCTTGTAGCCAGGTTTATTTAAAAGGTTGCATGTATAAATCAAATAAGCAAAACAGAAAATAAATCCTCGCCATCCAGCACTAACTAAACAGGCTTCTCCCAAATACCCACAAAACATAGACAGTGCAAACCTTTTTATCTCAGTCCATAAGCAAACTTCCATATGTCAGCTCTCTCCAGCTGATGCTTCCTGAAGTCCAGGCCAGAGCAAAACTCTGCTCTCCTCCTGATTTTTTAAACCTCCTGATGGTGGACTCCAGTGGACCAGGAAATCTGGTCTGGAACCACCCCTGCCAAGGTGGCTGTTAAAACCTGGACCGGATACCATCTTAGTCCACTGCAAATGAACGTATGCGAGGCGACACGTATCGTCCATCAATTACCTCGCCTCGTATAACGTTACAATATATATATATTTTTTTTTTTTACAGGATGCCAAGGTTGGGTCCTGGACGGGTGCTATATAGCAATATTTGGTTCATGGTCCCTTTAAGGGAAGTGAGGAAGTGCTCAGGGGGTCACCCAAGATGGGTGAGAAATTCCGGGGATAGCCATATTAAAGAGAGGACTGACTCGCAGACAGGAAGTAGTGTTAGAGGTGGTGAGGAGGAGCTGTGTGGAGACACCTGGGCTCTGTAATCTCTGCAATATTTTCTCCTAGGTAGGAGGTTTCGTCTGGTGTCAGACCATGCCCCATTGATCTGGATGAGATTAAACAAGCTGACCAATGCCAGGGTGACAAGATGGTTCCTTTCCCTTCAGGAATTCAATTTTGTGGTAGAGCACAGACCCGGGAGACAGCATCAAAATGCTGATGCCCTCTCCCGAGTGCATTGCATGATGTCGATTGGTGCCTCCAACACCTCTGCGTTGAGGTAGAGGGGGGATATGTACAGGACGCCAAGGTTGGCTCCTGGATGGGTGCTATATAGCACCAATATTTGTGTAGCACTGCCCCCTCAAGGGTGGCTGAAAGAATCAATTCCCCCTTGGATCTCCTCAGTCAGAGGGTCCTCCACCACCCCTAACACTCTTGGTTCAATCATATTTAGTTTTATAACTGTTAACTCTATTTTAGTAATGGAGACCACAACACGGGTAGAATTAGAAAGGTTTACTTTTAACTCTTATTTCTGAGAAAGAGTAACAACTGTGAATAGTAAATGATACAATTCTCCACATAAGTAGTCAACTTTTGTTCTGGCGAACAAAATTAGTAAGTGACTTGTACACTTTCACTACTCCCTGGATTCTCCTACAATATCAATAATTGAGAACAATCCAATTCTTCCAACTTAGTTTAAACAATACCTAACGGGTCTTTGCAGAAGAGATAATTTGATCATGTCTACTGGAATTTTAACAAATTAAATTTTGCAGTAAATTCCTATGTCAAAACTGATGACCCAAAGGATAAATTGGTACCACTCTATGGATTCTGTATCAACTTATTAACAATATTCTACAATGCACAATTACACTATATGATTAAGCAATAGATCTACAGTTAAGTAAACACACTAAATAACCTTGGCCTATGTACTTTTCCTCCTGATTTAGGATAAAGAGTTCTTAGGAGGTAGAACAACAACAAGCAATAGCCCTGAGTATATGAGTGAGGAAAAGATGGGTAGATGCGGTTGCAGTTCTCCTGTCTTGTGATGTCCAAGAAATCTTCTGCTAGCAATGGAAAGTAGGTACCTATGAACACTGTGTCCTTCTAATCAGTAAGGTGAGGCACAAATAGGTGAAATTCCACTGACTTCCTGAATAAGATTAGTCACAACCGCTAAACTGTATTCCAAGAGGCAATAAAGATATGCTGCAAGACAGCATGTGTAATTCTATGTGTGGGCGCTGAGCCCTCTCACCGGTTCCAAAGAACTGTTTGAAGGTAAAACGATCCGGCTTTCAGTTGATGATGCTGGGAACGCTGGAACCATCAGTTCCTGTAGACTGTTTGCTCCTGGGAGGTGTAAAGCATCCTCTGCACTCCTTGCAGCTCTCCTTATCGACAGAAGCGACTGATGCAATAGCTGGCACGGCTTTTATCCAGATAGAGATGATCTTCGGATGGTTCTGTTGTTCGCTCACTGTATTGCTGGAGAGCGGATACTAGCTGTATCACCTGCTGATGATTTCAGTTGGCTGGAATGTTTGGCCGCAGGCCTAAATCTGACGGCAGCAGCACACAGGGTTCCTCTCCGATCGATCACGCTATCCCAGGAGGCCGTTGTTAGCTCTTCCTTCCCCTTAAAGAATCCTCCTACAATGCATTGCACCTCCCAGAAGTCTTCAGTGCAGCACGGCCGGATGGGAAATGGAGTCCTTCTCAGCAAGAGTCTGTTGGCTATTTCCTCGTTCCGCACTACAACTCCCACAAAGCATTATCCTGGCAGCAAGTACAGTCTTTTCCAAAAGCAAGCACTAGAGGGAGTTCCCATGTTAAGCAATGTACACCATTGTCTGTATGCCAGAGGAATATTTCAGAACTCCTGGCTACGCTTGGTTTATGGTCCCTTTAACCACTTCCCGACCGCACGCCGTGTTTTCACGGCGGCAGTCGGGATGCTGAGCGTGAATCGCCGTAAATAAGCGCCGATTTGCAATCAGCCACCAGGGGACGCGCGCGCGCACCCACCGCACTCCTGGGGAGTGTGCCCGTGGCTCGGGCGGGCCCGATGTCCGCCGGCGAGCCGCGATGAGCAGCTACAGAGAAAGAACGGGGAACCGCCGATGTAAACACGGCGGTTCCCCGATCTGTTAGTAGGGGCATGGAAGATCTACTGATCCCTGTCACTGGGATGCGTTGCTTTAACTGACAATTGTGTGGTCGTGCGACGTTGCACCCAAACAAAATTTGCATCCTTTTTTTCCCACAAATAGAGCTTTCTTTTGGTGGTATTTGTTCGCCACTGCGTCATTTCTGATAACCGCTATAAACAAAAGAAGAGCGATCATTTTGCAAAAAAAAAACAAATTTCTTACTTTTTGCTAAAATTCAAATCCAAAAAAAAAATATAAAAAAACATTTTTTTTCACCGTTTTGGCTGATTTATATAATTCCTCATATTTGTGATAAAAAAAATCGCAATCGGCGATTATTGATTGGTTTGCGCAAAAGTGGCCACGTTTACGGATGATGAGAATTAATTTCTGGGGTTTTTATTTATTTTTTTATTTTTTACTAGCAATGGCAGTGATCTGCGATTTTTAGCGGTACTGCGATATTTCAGCGGACATGTCGGACATTTTTGACACTTTTTTGGGACCAATGACATTTATTCAGCGATCAGAAATTTAAATGTCCACTGATTACTGTATAAATGTCATTGGCAGTGAAGGGGTTAACCTGGGGTGGGGGAGCTAGGGGTTAACTGTGTTCCCTGGGTGTGTTCTTACTGTGGGGGGGTTGGGCTAACATGGGTATGGGAGATCTAACTGATCCCAGTGACAGGGATCAGTAGATCTCCCATGCCTGCACTAACAGAGCGGGGAACCGCCGTGTTTACATCTGTGGTTCCCCGTTCTTTCCCTGTGGCCGCTCATCGCGGCTCACCGGCGGACATCGGGTCCGCCCGAGCCGCGGGCACACTCCTCATGAGTGCGGCGGGCGCGCGCGCCCCCTAGCGGCTGTTCGCAGATCGCCGTCTTTTTACGCTCAGCATCCCGACTGCTGCTGTGAAAACACGGCACGCGGTCAGGAAGTGGTTAAAGAGAGGACTGACTCGCAGTTCACTCTGTGTTAATAGAGAGATACTTGGGACCCAGAATTTTGGAGGCCCTGAAGTGATCTTCGGGTGGGAAAAGGGCCTCCACTCCTGACTACAGGGACTCCAGCACACACAGGGGTTAAGAGCCTCCAGGAAACAGCTCTTAAAGACAGGAAGTAGTGTTAGTGGTGGTGAGGAGGAGCTGTGTGGAGACACCTGTTTTTGGGGAGCTGTGAGTTTGCTGAACGCTGCTAAAATAGCCGACAAGGACTGGGCTAAAAAAAACCCTGGGGTGAAGTCCCGTCCACAAACAGTATGTGCCTTGGTACTTTTACATTTACTTTGTGCTGAAAATAAGCAGACTTTCTTTTGTGTTTTAATTTCTGTGTGCTGCTGGAAGCCTTACTTTGTTTTGCTTGCTGAAAATAAAAGCCTCTTTGTTTCAAGTTTACCGGCATTGCTCTCTGTCCTGTGGAGCTACAATCCCCCAAATATTACAATTTATATATATACAGTATCTCACAAAAGTGAGTACACCCCTCACATTTTTGTAAATATTTTATTATATATCTTCATGTGACAACACTGAAGAAATTGCTACAATGTAAAGTAGTGAGTGTACAGCTTGTATAACAGTGTAAAATTGCTGTCCCCTCAAAATAACTCAGCACACAGCCATTAATGTCTAAACCGCTGGCAACAAAAGTGAAAATGTCTAAATTGGGCCCAATCGCCGCTGTCATGTGACTTGTTAGTGTTACAAGGTCTCAGGTGTGAATGGGGTGCAGGTGTGTTAAATTTGGTGATATCGCTCTCACTCTCTCATAATGGTCACTGGAAGTTCAACATGGCACCTCATGGCAAAGAACTCTCTGATGAACTGAAAAAAAGAATTGTTGTGCTACATAAAGATGGCCTAGGCTATAAAAAGATTGCCAAGACCCTGAAACTGAGCTGCAGCATGGTGGCCAAGACCATACAGCGGATTAACAGGACAGGTTCCACTCAGAACAGGCCTCACCATAGTCACCCAAAGAAATTGAGTGCACATGCTCAATGTCATATCCAGAGGTTTTCTTCGGGAAATAGACGTATGCATAGGTGTGCGTAGGCTATTGCATTACGGTGTGCACCCCAAAGCTCAAACACACATGCATGTGTGTCTACATATATATGACCCCGACACATTAATCTCCCTGCCGGTACAGTGAAAGAGAAGTGCGAAAGCACTTCTCCAATGGCAGAGCCAATAAGAGGGAGATCTTTGCAATCTCCCCGCCTGCACACAGAGTGATAATGCTAATGCGCACAAGGTGAATAGGGTGTGCACAGGCACACCTGGCACACCCTGTGCGCATGCCTATGGATGTTTGAGTGCTGCCAGCATTGCTGCAAAGGTTGAAGGGGTGGGGGTCAGCCTGTCAGTGCTCAGACCATACACCGCACATTGCATCAAATTGGTCTGCATGGCTGTTGTCCCAGAAGGAAGCCTCTTCTAAAGATGATGCACAAGAAAGCCTGCAAACAGTTTGCTAAAGACAAGCAGACTAAGAACATGGATTACTGGAACCATGTCCTGTGGTCTGATGAGACCAAGATAAACTTATTTGGTTCTGATGGTGTCAAGTGTGTGTGGCGGCAACCAGGTGAGGAGTACAAAGATAAGTGTGTCTTCCTACAGTGAAGCATGGTGGTGGGAGTGTCATGGTCTGGGGCTGCATGAGTGCTGCCGTCACTGGGGAACTACAGTTCATTGAGGAACCCACGAATGCCCACACTTTTATTGTGGCATACTGAAGCAGAGCATGATCCCCTCCCTTTGGAGACTGGGCCGCAGGGCAGTATTACAACATAATAACGACCCCAAACACACCTCCAAGACGACCACTGCCTTGCTAAAGAAGCTGAGGGTAAAGGTGATGGACTGGCCAAGCATCTCTCCAGACCTAAACCCTATTGAGCATCTGTGGGGCATCCTCAAACTGAAGGTGGAGGAGCGCAAGGTCTCTAACATCCACCAGCGCCGTGATGTCGTCATGGAGGAGTGGAAGAGGACTCCAGTGGCAACCTGTGAAGTTCTGGTGAACTCCATGCCCAAGAGGGTTAAGGCAGTACTTTACATTGTAGCAAAGTGTCATTTCTTCAATGTTGTCACATGAAAAGATATAACAAAATATTTACAAAAATGTGAGGGGTGTACTCACTTTTGTGAGATATTGTACATATATATATACTGTATATATATCAAGAGTTCTCACATATGCAGTCTTTTTTAATTAGGAAAAAGCAATTTACTCTTTGCATTGCCTAACCAATATGTGAAATTTCATGGCAGCGCTCTGAATATGTTATCTAAGTGATTTATGTATATTTTCATTAGCAAGGATCCCGGAGCATTATCATTTTATTCCACCTGCCTTTTTTTGCTGAGCAGGAGGTCCTTCGTGACAATTTATTTTTAAGCTATTCTACTTAAGGAAAGTGCACAGCAGTGCTGAAAATAATACCTTCAGCTGAATTGTCAGCTTCTCCCTCTCCATTTCCACATGGCACCAGCTGACAATTATTTTACAGTAAACCTGTCCAATATGTGCTCTTATGTTCTGCAAAATTACATTAGAAAATGCTAACATTTTTCATTTTTGTTAATACATCTATGGGATATTGAAAAGTTGTTTAGGTCAATTTGGAGATGAAGAAATAATGTTAGCAAAATGGATTATAAAGGATTGTCAGGAAAGTGAACTTCAACTTACCTAAAGCTTATCTAAACCCAAGTACAAGAAATTTAATATACTGCAGCTTACAAATCACTTAGATGTGGTGGTTCCATTGGTTTTCTTTTTTCTTTTAGTTCCATTTAGTGATCATGCCAGTAGCACATTTCCTGTCCAAGGGTGACAACATTCACACCAGGACAAAACTATAGAATACTCACTCTTTTCCCCTTCTCCATAACATGGAGGGGTTGGTTTGTAGTCTACAGATATAGCTAAGAACTATGTAACTGATAAGAGTGCAGCTCAGGAAGTTATCATCTCACAAGATTTCTGGCAGGATCATGGGGAATTTTCTGCACAAAACTTTCAATAGTATATTTAGCAGACCAAAAGGGAGCAAAAAATAAAATTTTAAACAGTATTACACCCAAAATCAAACATTTATTATATTGCAGTTTACCAATTCTTAGATGTGGTGGCTATATTCGTTTCCTTTTTTCGGCTTTCTTCTATTTTCATCTGGTGATCCAGCCAACATATCTGTTGTTTTTCACAAGCTCAAGCTCTCCAGTAGAATTTAGCAGTTTACATGGATGAGACAAACTACTTAAAATTGGCAAGGGTGATTACAAATGATCAGCTATCAGCTTTTATTTATTTATGCAAAATCTTTATCCGAAAGGAAAAAAATGTTTGCTGTAAGACCCCTTTCACACTGGGCGTTTTTCAGACATTTTACGCTAGAAATAGCATCTGCTGAGCACCTGAAAACTGCCTCTCCATTCAAGTCAATGTGTCTTTTCACACTGGGGTGGTGCGCTTGCGGGATGGGGAAAAAGTCCTGCAAGCAGCATCTTTGGGGCAGTGCGGGAGCGGTGTATGCACCACTCCGAAACCGCTCCTGCTCATTTAAATGAATGGGCGCCGCCTTCAAAGCGCCTTAAAAGCGATTTAAAGCAGTACTAAGCGGCCACTTTTAACCCCTTTTTAACCCCTTCTGGGGAGTTAAAAGCACCCCGCTAGCGGTGGCAAAGCACAGCTTAAACAGGGGTAAAGCGCCGCTAAAACGAGTGGCGCTTTACCCCTAACGCTCGGGCGGCCCCAGTATCAAAGGGGTCTAAATGATTATAAAGTGTGAGCTGGAGTTTGGCTTCAATTTGTTAGTATAATTAAGTGTGCTAATACATTTAACACAAGTATGGAACTGCGTTTTTAGGATGAAGGTGTGGGACTGCATTTTTCACTTATGAAAAGGGAAGCAATTGCAGGGATGGAAAATCTTACTAGCTTATCCTGCTTGTAAAATGTGTAATAGTGCATATTAATCTTCTCGTTATTTTTACTACTATAATGTTAGTGTATCTCTGTTAAATATCACATTTTGCATGCCTTTATACTTTGAAGCAAGGGCCATGAAAGCCAGTCTGGTTACCAATCACTAGTATACACCAGGGTATGCTTGTTGTGAATGAAGCCTGCTAGGTTGAACTGAACTCAGTACAAAAAAATGCAAATTTAAAATCGACATAAATTCAATGGGGAGTGAATGGCCAATTTCAAGACTGATAAGGGATTGTCAAACAAAGGACATGGGCACTGCTATGGGTTAAAAAATGCCATATAGTTGAAGAATATAGAATTCAACTTCCAGGACGGCAAGGGAAAACATCAATCTCTTTATTGGGAGACGCATTTAAGCTGTTTGTGGTGTTATGGAACAGTACAATTCAACATTTCCATATGATGGCATCACATGTTTTGCAAGGGAAATACATTTTTTACTTTTACAGTATTTATTGACCTAAATACAGTAGCATCACCCCAATCTAATTAATTTCATTTTGAAAAAAGATATTTTTAGGTAGTTTTGGCTGCAGCACTTGATTTTTTTTCTTCTGCGGTTATTGGCCTGCATTGATAGGTGGAAGTACCAGACACAGCAAATCTCAAAGCTACAGGAAATTGTACTCTTAAAAAAGCATTAACACTAAAGCCCTCAACTTTGAACCAATTGGCTATGGGCAGAACCGTGCCACATTCTATTGCCTTAAAAATGTACTAATTAAAATTGTACAAAACACTACAAAAGCACAACACCACATTTTCGAAACAAGGTGATCTTTATTCTGAGAAAAATTAAAGTGTATTGTTTCAGAGACAGTAGCCATGCAGTTGCTGAAGAATATGTAAGCAGTTTGATTAAGCCTCGAGGTAAGAGGAAGGGACAAGGCAGTTTTTATCATGAAATACAAATTAGGGTATATTATTTCAAAGACATTAGCCACAAATTTCACTTTTGCTTGAGAAAATGTAGGTAGCTTGATTAGGCCGCAATGTATGGGAGAGAGATGAGGATTTTTCACTATGTCATATTCACTTTTTTCACACTGCAGCACCTGGTCTTTCTCTCTGTGTGTAGCTGCCAGTAATCTGGCGCCACGACCAATCACAAATATGGCATCGTCCTAAAGGGCTAGTGTGCAGGTTGCTCAGTGTTTGAGCAATGCATTCACATTCTACCAGCCAGGCTCACTCCATTCACCAGTTCTACCTCGCATTGCATCTGTGACCCCAGAATTCCCTGGTACTGTCAGTCTCTCCATTGACCCTCATGTACTCTAGCTTGCATACAACCCTGTGATCCCTGTGCACTTCCACCTGTACCTTGTACCTGTGTCCCTGTGCCTTCTCCCCAGTTTGCATTCTGTTTGAGTGACTCTATGCATTTCTGTCTTCCTTCACCACCATGACTGTGGGATTCCCTGTGTGATCCAACCAGTCTCTCATTACCAGCACCTGTGCAGTCTCGGTCTGTTTTCCTCCTCTCCACCTCTGTGTGGTTTCTCTGCACTCCTACCATGTTTCCCAGAAAATAAGACCTACCCCAAAAATAATCCCTACTGTAATTTTCAGGGAGGGGTGCAATATAAGCCCTACCCCAAAATAAGCCCTAGTTTAGGGTGGTTGTTGGATCCTAGAATGCGCAGTGTTGCAGTATTGTATAGTGCAGACTGGTGATGTGGTCTGTGTGTGATCGATCCCTTCTGTGCGGCGCCGCTCTGTGCTCAGCTGAGCCCCCACTGCTCTCCAATTCTATTCTGGCTGTCAGCGGTGGATCTCGCCCCCCCCCCCTGCAGTGCTCGGAGCAAGGAAGGGAGCTCCGAAGGGCCATGGAAGTGCCTAGCGGCACTCAGCTGATCCCCCGCTGCTCTCCTCTTTTCCTCTTCTGTCAGCTGTCAGTGGGGGATCTTGGGCCACCCTCCCTCTGCAATGCCCAGAGTGTGCCCTGGACTGCACCAGAAAATTTAAGGTCAGTGCAGTAAGAGAGGATCGGTGGGTCATGGAAGAGCTGTAACGGGGTGTTTGTCACAGATGGATTGCAGAGAAATGCACAGTTTGCGTTGTGTGATGCTGTGATGAAGTGCATTTTGGGATTGTACACCCACTTTTACTCAGTTCCACTGACCACTGGGGTCTCCTGACAGGCAGGGAG
The DNA here is from genome assembly GCA_018402905.1 of Glandirana rugosa. Classification (NCBI taxonomy): domain Eukaryota; kingdom Metazoa; phylum Chordata; class Amphibia; order Anura; family Ranidae; genus Glandirana; species Glandirana rugosa. Next base: position 469,572 of record BLSH010074850.1, on the reverse strand, counting down.
AGAGATGGGGAGAGTAGCCCACACATGTCAAGCCCTACCCCGAGGATAAGCCCTACTGGGTCTTTTGTTGCCAAAATTAATATAAGACCCGGGCTTATTTTCGGGGAAACACGGTACCAGTTTTGATTGTGCACACTACAGACCTGTTATCTCAGCATCTCAATACTGCAAGTACTATTTGTTGCAGATTTGCTCTTAGTTCTTAGTTGTCTGCTCAAGTGAGTCAGAGGGCCTCAACATGGGTGTCGCCTGCAGCAAACTTAATCTCAACCTTCAGGAGCTCTGGGGCAGACAAGGTGGCTCCTTAGATTCTGCCCTTCAGCCCTTTTAAGGGCTTTCACTGTGACTGTATAGGTGGGCAAACTAAGTGTGTACTCCAGTGTCAATAAGTATCCTGCTTTTCCAAGACTGTTCACAGTTTTGGCTACTGAGATAACATGTTTCTGGTTTCCCACCCTCTAGTGGGAAAAGACTTCAGCTCATGACAATAAAAATAAGAGTGTATTATTTAAGAGACAATAGCGAGAAATATTGTACAGTGGCTGCATAGTATGTAAAAGGCTTGATTAGGCCGCATTGTAAGAGGAAGAGATTATACACTTTTTATTTTAAAAAAACAGAGACAATAACCAAACATTTTGCACAGTCAATGGGCAGTAGGTAAGCAGCTTTATTGGGATGTAATGTAAGAGGAAGGAACAGGGCAGGTTTTATTATGAAATCAAAATTAGAGTACAGTGAAACCTCAGATTACGAGCATAATCCGTTCCAGGAGAATGCTTGTAATCCAAAGCACTCGTATAACAAAGCAAGTTTCTCCATAGGAAACAATGGAAACTCAGATGATTTGTTCCACAGTGACTGCTTGTCTACGCAGTACTGTATGTGGCTAGAGGTGCGGGGGCGCTGGTGTGTGCAATACCGTATGTGGCCAGAGGTGCGGGGCGCTGGTGAGGCTCAGAGACACTCAGAAACATTCGGGTGCTCGTCTTGCAGTGCTCACAAACCGAGTCAGGGTTTTTAAAAAAAAGAACAGGTCGTTTTGCGAAACGCTTGTATACCGTTTTACGCACAATCCAAGGTTCCACTGTATATTATAGCCAAAAATGTTTTACAGCCACTTCACAGTATCTAAGTAGCTTGATTAGGATGCAATGTAAGAGGGAGAGATAAGGCTTATAAAAAATAAAATTAGAGGGTAATTTTTCAGAGGCAACAACCAGAAATATTGTACAGTCACTGCAGAATTTGTAAACAGCTTAAATAGCCTTCAATTTAATATGGAGAGATGAGGCAGTTTTATAATGAAATATAAGATAAAGTGTATTATTTCATAAACAGCAACTAGAAATATTGTACAGTTGCTCCACAGTATGTAAGCAGCTTGATAAGGCTGCAATGTATAAAGGAAAGACAAGGCCCAATTTATCATGAAAAAAAAATAGAATGTAGTCTTTCAGAAACAGTTCACCAGAAATACTGTACATTTGCTGGAGAACGTATACAGTGCCACGTATACTACCACTTAAAATTTTCCACATTTTGTCATGTTACAACCAAAAACGTAAATGTATTTAATTGGGATTTTATGTGATAGACGAACACAAAGTGGCACATAATTGTGAAGTGCAAGGAAAATGATAAATAGTTTTCAAATTTTTTTACAAATAAATATCTGAAAAGTGTGGTGTGCATTTTTATTCAGCCCCCTTTACTCTGATACCCCTAACTAAAATCTGGTGGAACCAATACCCTTTAGAAATCACTTAGAGCAAAGTTCCATGCTTTTAAAAGTCAGCAGATACAAAAAGTGTAGCTGCTGACTTTTAATAATCAGACACTCACCTGTCCCACGGTCCAGCGATGTTGCTGCCCACTGCCGTGCTCCTCTCCCCCTCCTCCATGTGGCACTGGCACCGGTGTATCTTTTGGGACCTGTGACATGTCCCAGAAGGTTGCAAGGAGGGAAGGGGGAGAGGTGAACTTCCTTCTGGCACCGCGGTGCCAGGGGAGGAAGTGGGAGCTAGATACCTGTAAAAAAGCAGGTATCCGCCCACCACCCCCCCCCCCAAAAAAAAATGACATGCCAATTGTGGCATGTCAGGGGGGCACCTTCACTTAAAGAGGAAGTTCCACTTTTCGGTGGAACTTCGGTGGTACACTTTAATTAGTAAATAGAGTCCACCTGTGTGTAATTTAATCTCAGTATAAATACATAAATACAGCTGTTCTGTGAAGCCCTCCGAGGTTTGTTAGAGAACCTTAGTGTACAAACAGCACCAAGAATAGCCAAAGAACACAACATTAAGTGTGGATAAAGTGGTGGGATAAAGTTGTGGAGAAGTTTAAAGCAGGATTAGGTTATAAAAAAATATCCCAAGCTTTGCACATCTCACGGAGCACTGTTCAATCCATCATCTGAAAATGGAAAGCGTATGGAAAAACTGCAGACCTACCAAGACATGGCCGTCCACCTAAATTTTTAGGCCATGCAAGGAGAGCATTAATCAGAGAGGCAGCCAAGAGGCCCATGGTAACTCTGGAGGAGCTGCAGAGATCCACAGCACAGGTGGGAGAATCTGTCCACAGGACAACTATTAGTCGTGCACTCTACAAATCTGGCCTTTATGGAGTGGCAAGAGGAAAGCCATTGTTGAAAGAAAGCCATTAGAAGTCCCGTTTGCAGTTTGCGAGAAGCCATGTGGGGGCCACAGAAAACATGTGGAAGAAGGTGCTCTGGTCAGATGAGACCAAAATTAAACTTTTTGGCCTAAAATCAAAAATGCTGTGTGTGGCGGTAAACTAACACTGCACATCACCCTGAACATACCATCCCCACCATGTAACATGGTGGTGGCAGCATCATGTTGTGGAGATGCTTTTCTTCAGCAGGGACAGGGAAGCTGGTCAGAGTTAATGCAAAGATGGATTGAGCCAAATACAGGGCAATCTTAGAAGAAAACCTGTTAAAGTTTGCAAAAGACCTGAGACTGGGGCGGAGGTTCACCTGCCAACAGAATAACAAACTTAAACATACAGCCAGAGCTACAATGGAATGGTTTAGATTAAAGCATATTCATATGTTAGAGTGGCCCAGTCAAAGTCCAGACTTCATGCTTGAAAAGTGAAGAAGTGCTCCAAAAAGTGCTCCAAATGCTTGAAGGTGCCAAACCCCTCATGTAACCCCACTCACCAGAAACTATGGACCCTCTGCCAGTCTGCGGGTCAGAATAGACAGGTTCTGGTGATGGCAGATCCTAATGCTGGGATCTCCTGGTTGGATGATGGTAGAAACCGCCAAGTGAAATGACAAAAATGCTCGCTCTCCAATAAGCTCTTCTCCCATTGACTTGCTTCAATCCTGCTTATACCCCTGAAGGTGTCATTTCACTTGGCTGTTTCTACCATCATCCAACCAGGAGGTTCCAGCATTAGTATCTGCCATCACCAGAACCTGTCTATTCTGACCCCCAGACTGAAAAGCTGAGGGTCGATTGTTTCTGGTGAGTGGGAGCACTTTTTGGAGCACTTCTTCACTTTTCAAGCATGAAGTCACTTTTTGGATGAATGAACTCCTCCTTTCAGTGATCTAAGGATAGGAGTCGTGTAGGGCATGAAAGGCCAAGAAGTCCTTCTACTGCACCTTTTATAAGTGTTGTTATAATAAAGGATGCTGAGCTACTTTTCTCAAACATGTGCAACATACATTAATTATTATGTGAACAATAACTATAACCAACAAATATATGTTCAATTTCATGAAACAAATCAAATGCAAATTTATTTGACATGATAAAAAAACTATAGCATACATAAAAATCTCAGTGCAATATCTGAATGCCACGTTTAAACCATATACTGTATAAGGCCTGATTCACACCTATGCATTTTTAGTGCTTTTTGCATTTTGCAGATTTGTACTACAGAACGTGTTCCATAGGAAACCATGTTAAATGGACTTTAGTGCAAATCTGCAAAATGCAAAAAGCACTAAAAATGCATAGGTGTGAATCAAGCCTAAAGAACTGATTTCAGTGAGTTTAAATCAAAATCTCCCACCCTCCCATGTATAAATTACAGGATTTGGGAGAGGTGACATTCTCCATAGAAACCTGGCCCATTTCTACTCAGATAGTAGATCTCACTCGCCATTCTGGTCACCTCTTTGAATGTTGACAAGATGTTGCACATTTCACTGAATCGGGAACTCCTGCTCCCCAGATCCTGTAGTTGCGTAGATACTTGATGTTCAACTGCTGCTGGTGCAGCAGCACACAGGTGTATACCCAAACACTTGTTGGGAATGACCGACTAAAGTGGGTGCACATTGAAATAGAAAATGCCAGCAATTCAAATGCTTCTTCTGATAAATCTTTATTTGGCACCAACAGCAATGCTACATCAAAATCTAACGCCTTTCAGCCGGGGCCTTCCTCATAGAAATCTACTTCAATTTGCTGTATGTGGGACACAATAAGCCTGAGCACTGTTACCAAGCCCATTACTCTTTCATCAGAGCTAGGGTGAGTTCTTGTCTATAAAGTGGGTGCACACTCTTCTGGCCTACTTCAGGACATCAAGACATGCTGCAGGAATCTGCTGCAGCAATCAATGGCCTAGAAATGTACCAGTTGATGGGCTACTAGCATGTTGATGGCTCTGTTACACACCTTGGTGCCTGGCACAAGATGGTGTGGGGACAGTTGCCTATAAGCCTGCTGTGTTGCCATGGCCATTTGTAGGGACTTTATAGCCATAATATGGAGTAAGATTTTTAGCCCATATGTTGTTACAAGCCAAGGCTCTCCCCATTGATATGCAAATGTACCAGTTGGACTGGTAGCAGAGGATGTTCTCTGTAGGATATGATGCAACAAGAAGTAGGGGGAGAAGATTAGGTTTTGAAACAAGCATGTGGAGAGACAAGGGGAGTTGTGTTTTGGGAGGACAAAGTGCAAGACATGGCTGCCAGAAGCTGGAGAACTTTGGAGACGATTGAAGATTGATCCGTCAATGGAAGTTGAGTAACTGTTTCGTTTACTTATTGCAAACATATTGTACATGCTTAGTAAACAGTATAATGGCTGCAGAGGAGTGGATGGCGACATGCAAGGACCGCTATGACAAATTTAACAGCATCTGGGCCACTTGGATAGCTTATACAGGTGAAACCACTCTGAAACCCCGGTAGACCCTGCACGCTGTGAATCCCAATGTTAAAAAACCTGGGAGTTCTTCAGACCCCCCCCCCGCAATATCCTCTCCCTAAAAATACAGCGTAACATGTTAGATTATCCCACAGCACCTACATATATATATGTGCTTTAACAAGTTACTGCATGGAGTTTGTTTCTGTCCATTTCCCCTCTACCCCCTCTTCCTCCCCATCCCCCTTTTTCTCTGTGCTCTCCTAAGTACTATCCATGCTAGCGGTGTAAACCACCTTCAACTGGCAAGCAATAGCGAGGCAGCTAAAACTAAAATTTGACAAGGTTCATAAGTTCTAACTGGTTATGCAACATATTGATTTAGATACACACCCCGCTCTGCCATGAAGTTACATGCATGTACGAATACAAATGTGGATAGGACTACTTGTACTTTCGCAATGTCTTAGTTTGTGATGTTTGACTTGTATACCATGAAAACTTAAAAGTAAAGACTACATAAAAAAAACATATTGTACATGCTTATTTTTGTTAGAAAGGATAATTGGCTTGTGTATGTTGTAGGCATATTTTGTAACTAATTGTGTTGTATTGTGTATCCTACAGTTGCATGTGCAGCTTTTCTGTTTAGTAAAGCATTGATACACTTCAGAAGTCTAAGCTTCCTTGGTTTAACCACAAGAACCTTTAATAGATAGACGTAAGCAAAACACCTGCTTCTGAAGATCTATCAAAATCTCTGGCCCAGTATGGGCCCTATACGATATGTAGATATTCACCAGCACACCAAGGAACATCAATTTTGTCCAAACGTTTCTCTATTCAAAGAATGATCACATCACAAAATGGTGTAGTGCAACGTTTCAGAGCCAGGCAGGACCCCTTCGCCAGGCGTGCCTGGCTCCGAAAAGTTGCACTACACAGTTTTGGGATGTGATCATTCTTTGAATAAAAAACTGTTTGGACGTAATTGAAGATACTTGGTGTGCTAGTGAACATCTACATATCGCATAGGCTCCAGTATCCAGCTGGCTGTGGCTACAGCACCCAGTACTCTAAGACCTTATTCCAGGAACGTGTGCAACTAGAATATGGACTGTGCAGTATGGGTCCTGTCTCCCAGACATACCAGCTGCAAAACAGTGTGCATAGGTTCTGGTTCACTTGGGGGGAGGGAACTGGTAGTTTTAAGGAGCAATTGGAAGAAGTATTTGAGGAAGAGGAGGCAAAGGTGCAGGATATGTAGTAGTACCACCAGATCCAACGTTGTGCCCTATTCTGCATCCTTCACAGCCACCAGCAAATTTACCCAGTGCAAGAAAATATAATGTCCCTGCCCATGCTTGCTGGACCATGTGTTTGTGGTCCTGGGGACCCTGGCACTAACCATGTGGTCCAGCGGCATGGGAACATTACCTTCCACACGCTGGTGGAGGGAAGGGATGGCCTTCTGAACAAAAAATATGGTGGCTGGCTCCCTGCTGCTGTGATGCAGCACAGGCCATAAACTTGCGACAGATGGCCACCTCCATCAGCTGGAATGGGGCAGCTTTAAAGTCAGCAGTTTTACCTCACTGGCATCAAGGAGATGAGCATTGAGTGATTAAGGGACTTTTTTCTTTCACTACAGCAGCTGCGAAAGAAACCGCTGCCTGATCAAGAATGCTGCTGGGAACAGTGGGGTGGGGTCAGGAGACTTATGACGAGGTTCAAGCCTATGTTTTGCCCAAGCTAACATTTCTCCATGCTGACCTCTTTCCTGTTTGATGTCCTGTAAGGTTAGCCTCTCAATTCTTCTGCTAGACTTTCCGCCTTATCGCTTGAGGCAACAGATGAAGAATTTTGTGGAGTGGGGGAGAGTTGGAAAGCGAGAAACAAGGAGAAGGAAGAGTACTGGCCTTTTGCTGCTGACCAGAATAATTGAGACGTTTATTCCACCAAGCTTTGTGGTGTAGATTAATGTGTTTCCTCAGGCATTTGGTACCCGAATGATTGATAGTTTTATCTCGACTGATAATTTGCAGGCAGAGGCTGCAAACCACAACACTGCTGTTGACAGTAGATATGTGAAAAAAAGCCCCAGTATCAGAGCCATGTAGAGCTGCCCTGGAGATAGTAGGGGCCTGTACCCATAGGACACTTTCATCCAGTAGAAAGGAATAGGGCAGCTGCTTCCTCCAGTCCTGTGCAAACTTCCCCTTCCCCTGTACAAAGTCTTTTGTCACTGCTGTTCTGCCTCTCCTTCACCTTTCTCCAATACAATCTCTGGCACCCAGTTACTGTTTGCATTCTCATCATCCCAGCCTTCCTCATCACTCAAGCCCAATTGACAGTAAACTACAGGAATATCACTGGTAATTTTTATTTATTTATTTGTTTATTTATTCAAGGTAATTACAGTATATAGCGCCAACAATTTACACAGCACTTTATATATATATATATATATATATATATATATATATATATATATATATATATATATTGTACATTCACCACAGTCCCTACTCTCTAGAAGCTTACATTCTAAAGTCCATTCTCATTCATACATGCACATGCTAAGGCTAGCTTAGATAGGAGCCAACTTACCTACCAGCATGTCTTTGGAGTGTGGGAGGAAACCTGAGTACCTGAAAGAAACCCACATAAGCACAGAGAGAACATGAAAACTCCATGCAGATAGTGTCATGGTTGTCAATTGCTGCTCCTTGCCTGATGTACCCTCCTTGTATGCTACTCTCTCTCTCTTCCTCAATATCCAGTACCATGAATTCTTGGGGATCGTCCTGCAGCAAGTTACTGATGGTGTACTGAAATCATTTAGCACATTCCTCCTAGCCAGTTTAGGGGCTATGGTGGGATTCATGGTCTGGCACACCCACTGCCAAAAAGAAAAGACAGGCATACCTTGCCTGTTAAAAGTGCGGCTCACCCACCATTTTTTCTTATGGATGCAGAACACCTTTGCCCATTACTAGCTGTGTGTGTAGAACCTCTGACTCTTCCAGTGACCCGATTATAGATGGTTTGAAATTCGACCAGCTCAGCAGAGACCTTTGTCAGTCAGAAATTCACACTGCTAACCATGAGATTGAAAAAATAAATTTAAAAAATGACCCTAGCAAAATTATATTAGGATACAATATTCCCCAAAACAGCAAACCCCAATCCATTATATTTGGTATATTTGATTTTTATATCCTAAATTGCACAGATGTGAATGGAGCCTCATTGTTCTTGTGTTAATGCACCAATTTCACTTTCGGGCCCTATTGACATCTTGTTTAGTGGGAGCGCACATTTTGTGTCTCATTTTTCCTTTGACATGCATAGGGCAGCCTGTTGATTTCAATGGGCTGTGCTATATGCGGCTTATGGAACATTTTGGCGTTTGGTGGGTTGTGTGTTTTTTACTGTGCGTTTTGCAGCATTTGCCACTCCTCATTGTGGTAACAGAAGAACAATGAGGCTCCATTTACATCTGTGCATTTCCTTGCATTTCAGATATGCGCTGCCCCAAAAATCACAGTAAAAACATACCAAGCTCCACTCTAAAAAAAAGTTCTGAAGCTTCTGGGGAGATTGCTGTGTGTAGGGCAGCCCATTTAGGTGGATGGGCTGCCCTATGTGATGAATGAAAATGCGCCAAAATGCCTCCCCCTTGCGGAAAAAAAAAAAAACGCAAGTGGGAATGCCAGTTTCCGCTATGCAGAGATGTGAACGGGGCTTGACAGCTGAATGTTTCTGTCCACTCCTTCCTATGTACTTGTATAAAGATGCCATACACTATGCAATTGGATTGTATATTGTGGATTTAGTGCAGTGTTTCTCAACTTCAGTCCTCAAGGCGCACCAACGGGTCATGTTTTCAGGCTCTCCATTATCTTTCACAGGTAATTTGATCAGTTTCACTGCCTTAGTAATTACCACAGCTGTTTCATCTGAGGGGAAATCCTGAAAACATGACCAGTTGGCGCGCCTTGAGGACTGGAATTGAGAAACACTGATTTAGTGAGAAGGGTGACCACTGATTGTGTTAATGAGGTCAGCTGGTCAACTCCTTCCTGTGTCATGACCTATAGTCTGATCAGGAAGTAAGGAAAAAGCAATAGATACATCTGGAAACATGGATGTAGGACAGTAAGGTAAGTGTCTGTAAATTTTATGGAAAGCATTGATATTTTTGCAAAAAAAGTACACGAATGCTATACTGGTACATAAGGGAGCTGGAATTTAGAAGAAAAAAAGGTGAACTTAGCCTTTAAAGCTTTGAAGAGAGATAAGCAAACACTACAGATATATGTACTTTGTTCAGATTTCATGACTGAGGTTTACAACCACTTTAAGGACTCCATCAGCAAGGCCCAGTTGCCATTGTTTCAAACTCTGTTCCTGTGCACATGAGAACTTTGTGGCTGTGCTTTGTGTGTTCCAGAACTCCTGTAATAGCCTTCATAATGTAAGATGATTAATAAATTCAACAGAGAGAATAAAAACCCTCATGATGGCCACACTAGTTGAGCTGATGCAGGAAATCAGTACAGAAATCATACCAATACTTTTCTTGTGAAATAAAGAAACATTTTCAGTTTTACCTCTCAAGCCCAACATAAACAAACAAATGATTTCCCAGCACATTTACCAAATTGACTCTGTCTAACAATTTATGTTAGAAACAGATGGTTTTGCTTGCACACATTTGCAAATACAGTATTTCACAAAAATGAGTACACCCCTCAAATTTTTGTAAATATTTTATTATATCTTTTCATGGAACAACACTGAAGAAATGACACTTTGCTAGAATGTAAAGTAGTGAGTGTACAGCTTGTATAACAGTGTAAATTTGCTGTCCCCTGAATATAGCTCAACACACAGCCATTAATGTCTAAACCACTGGCACCAAAAGTGAGTATACCCCTAAGTGAAGGTGTCCGAGTTGGGCCCAAGGTGTCAATATTTTGTATGGCCACCAATATTTTCCGGCACTGCCTTAACCCTCTTGGGCATGGAGTTCACCAAAGCTTCACAGGTTGCCACTGGAGTCCTCTTCTACTCCTCCATGATGACATCAAGGAGCTGGTGGATGTTAGAGACCTTGCGCACCTCCACCTTCAGTTTGAGGATGCCCCACAGATGCTCAATAGGGTTTAGGTCTGGAGACATTCTTGGCCAGTCCATCACCTTTACCCTCAGCTTCTTTAGCAAGGCAGTGGTCATCTTGGAGGTGCATTTGGGGTCGTTAACATGTTGGAATACTGCCCTGCAGCAGGGGCCCATGCTCCTCTTCAGTATGTTACAGTACATGTTGGCATTCATGGTTCCCTCAATAAACTGTAGCTCCCCAGTGCTGGCATCATTCATGCAGCCCCAGACCATGACTCTCCAACCACCATGCTTGACTGTAGGCAAGACACACTTGTCTTTGTACTCCTCATCTGGTTGCCCCCACACACGCTTGACACTATCTGAACCAAATAAGTTTATCTTGGTCTCATCAGACCACAGGGCATGGTTCCAGTAATCCATGTCCTTAGTCTGCTTGTCTTCAGCAAATTGTTTGTGGGCTTTCTTGTTCATCATCTTTAGAAGAGGCTTCCTTCTGGGATGAGAGCCATGCAGACCAATTTGATGCAGTGTGTGGCATATGATCTGAGCACTGTCAGGCTGACCCACACCCCTTCAACCTCTGCAGCAATGCTGGCAGCACTCATACATCTATTTCCCAAAGACAACCTCTGAATATGACGCTGAGTACGTGCACTCAACTTCTTTGGTCGACCATGGTGAGGCCTGTCCTGAGTGTAACCTGTCCTCTTAAACCACTGTATGGTCTTGGTCACTGTGCTGCAGCTCAGTTTCATGGTCTTGGCAATCTTCTTATAGCTTAGGCCATCTTTATGTAGAGCGCCAATTCTTTTTTTCCGATCCTCAAAGAGTTCTTTGCCATGAGGCCACGGATTAAGGGCAGGTGTCCCTGGAGAGAGCCCACACCTCCTTAAGGCACAGGGATGCACGTGACTCCCAGCAAGAGCACAATGACAGCAAAGACATCCGGTGCATTCCCACCCCTAATTCAACCAACTGTAGAAAAAAGTTGCAACCACCCCAACCTATAACTAGCTTTTGCTGTAAGGTTACATCTCAAGCATCTGCCAAAAATGGAAGCATCCATTTAAGGTAGACTGACTTTAAATTGTATTAATTAAGATGCCATTCACAACACCCTTAGCTTCGTTGAGGTGCATGTATTGCATTAATGCAGCCCATTGTACATGTAGAATTTCCAACAGCACAGAAACGCGCGTTACTGAGCTTTGTGGTAATATGTTATTGCAGTTCACTCGTGTAAATAGCCCTTAAAAACATGATTAGGTTAAATATGTTTTTTTATTATTTTTAAAAAAAAATCAAGTGTCCACATTAAATTCAGAGTACAGCTCAACAATTTCCCCACAAATGTATGAATACAGTGGAGATCAACAACCCAAGACAAATGATTAACATCTTCAGCGTATATGGAGTTGTCTTCAGGTTAACCTCCCAAGGTAAGATTGAAAGAGTGGGGGGCTGCAATACTGCCAAGGCACTCACGAGGGTGGAAGGTCGTGCGGTATCAAGAGACACTAGATAAACATTAAGTAATGCACAAAAGAAGGAAAGAATGAAGGAAAAGTCAGTAGCGAGAAAGAGGAATGGTAGCTACAAGGTTTCCTGTACGAGGCCGTAAAAAAAATTGAAAAGGAATCAAAAGAGGAGAATATGGAGGAGACGCTAAAGCTAATGAGGATGAGAGAGGGGAAAGACAGTATCTCTCGCTCCCCTCATTTATGACACCCTGTATAGGCCTAATGAATGAGTCTATTACGTTCAGTAACATCTCTGAAGTGGAGTAGTACATCCAAATGTACCACTGAGTGGTAAACCTTCCCCAGGTATCCATTTCCCTAGCCCGCATTTCCTCCATTAGCATAGTATTATTTACTATATTTACCCAAAAGGGATAGGGAAGGCATGGTTGAAGATTTCCAAAATCTAGAAATGAGCTACCTCGCTAATAAGAGGAAAAATCTCAAAAGGCTTGGCTTCTGAGATTTAACAGAAACCTGGCAAAATAGATAAAAGTGCTATTGTAGGGAAAGGGGTAAGAGACTCATTATAGATATCATTATATAGCTGAAAGATCGTAGTCCAGAATGGGCGAATCTGGTCAAAATCCCATCAGATGTGCAGGTATGTTCCCCTCTCTCTGTGACAACGCCAGCATATGTCCAAAGATGTTGGTAAAAATAAGTTTTTAAAAACATGATTAATTATTTTGCATTCCAATTATTGTTCATAGCCACTTGAACAAATGACCTATGCAGGCATGGGTAACAGTTGTGGATGAGATCTACAAGGCACCCAAGTGTGATACTCTGTACATGCGTATATTCAAATACCTGGCTGGTTGACATTGGGGAAAGGATGTCTCAGTAACAGTCTATGTCTGTATCCCTTGTGCTAACAGTTGACAGGGGGCTATATGACAAATGGCCTAGCCCAACACAGGGAATAGTATATGTGTAGCACTCATACTGTGGCAAAATTCTAGATAAGGCTGCAAAGGAAGACACAACATGATAGACAGAAAAAAATAACTAGTTTGGGTCCTAAATCTGACTAGGGAAAATGTAAGTAAGTATGCTATCTGACCACCACCCCATCACAGGTTTTGACCCTGCATGATAGCCAAGGTGCCTGAAAAAGTGGAGCTTTCAAAGAGTTGGGGTTGGTGATGCTGAGACTGTGACTTTTGTGTTATTTGTTTGACAAAATAAGGTTGGGTAAGAAAATTCTCAAATGGACATTTGCTTATGTATTTATGTATGTATTATTCCTGTCCTCCTAGACTACTTTGCTAAGATCCTGCCGTTCCATTGTGATTTTAGACTAAAGTCTCACATAGCATGTTAATAAATATCAGTGACCTGCTGGATTTGGCGCACGTTTGTGAGTGGACAGTAAAGGGAGAGGATCCAGGCATGTCAGGGACAGAGAGATAGCTTTATGGAAAGGTTCCTGTACGAGTAGGGAGAGATAAAGAACACTAACTGTATACCTTACTACTACCGGTCTCTGAAGCTACTCATAAAACCTTGTCAGCTTCCTCATGTGCCACTTGTTCCACCACCCTGCCAGTCAGCCACTCCACTGCAGATGTCACCCAGTGACCTGAGTGATACCTTTTGGTGCCATCTCCACCATCAGGAGCTCTTGTGAACACCTTAGGTAAGCCTGCCTCATCCGCTAGGGTGACTGGCTTTGTACCTATCCTGCTGGTCGCATGGGCGTCCGCAGAATTTTTTCATGGGGGGGGGGCAACATTTTAAGGTCCCCTATGCTCCCTTATTTACGATGTCATGAAGGGGAGGGTCTTAGTCATTATCACATAAAGCGCAGGCACGCAAAGGTTTGAGAAACCTGATGCAAAAGCTTAATAGAAGGATCAAGCTGCCATTGTCTGATTAGCTATTTCTAATCTGTTTTTATGTTTACACTATTGAATGCACCACATTATTCACTCACTTTGCCCACCAACCAATTGCAGCCTTACTATGCCCATCAATTTCAGCCTTACAGTGCCCATCAAATGCGGCTTCACTGTGCCCATCAAATGTGGCCTCACTGTGCCCATCAAATGCAGCTTCACTGTGTCCATCAAATGCAGCTTCACTGTGCCCATCAAATGCGACCTCACTGTGCCCATCAAATGCAGATTCACTGTGCCCATCAAATGCGGTCTCACTGTGCCCATCAAATGCGGCCTCACTGTGCCCATCAAATGCGGCTTCACTGTGCTCATCAAATGCGGTCTCACTGTGCCCATCAAATGCGGTCTCACTGTGCCATCAAATGCGGGTTCACTGTGTCCATCAAATGCAGTTTCACTGTGTCCATCAAATGCGGCCTGTACAGTACCAAGGGTGTACAGTACAATGTGTGTATATAGAGGGGGTGGATGGTATTAGTATATACAGGAGGGAAGGTGGATGTATATATAGCTGTATACAGGACATATGATGTATATTATAATCTGCGGTCAGTGATGATGGAGGAAGGTCTCTATATACAGGAAGTAATCAAGGAAGGTGGGTGTATACAGCTATATATACACCCACCTTCCTCCCTGTATATAGAGACCTTCCTCCTTCATCACTGACTGCAGATATACATCATCTGTCCTGTATACAACTATATACACCCACCTTCTGTTCCTTCTGGTATTCTTCTATCATCACACTAACTGCAGACTGTCTGCAGTCAGTGATGATGGAGGAATACAGGAAGACAGGAAGATGTATATACAGCTGTATACAGGAGGACAGATGATATCTTTCTAGTCCAGCACAATAAGCTAGCTGACCCCTTCTCCAACTTTCCAAAACATACTCCTCCTGGTCCTGTGTCCTAACTGCTGTTCCATCCTGTTGTAACCTTACCTCTGATTCAACTTCTTCACTCCCAGTCTCACTGCCAATGCCAGTCCAGTGTGCCACTTTTTTTCCTGTGATCTGATGATGACACTGACAGCAGTCTGCTGCGGCCTAGGCACCAAGCCAGTCCTCCTACTACTTACTCCTAGTCCTTCTTCCTTCCTCAGATGGTCGGGCCTCCCCCAGGCTCCTTCAGACCATCCTCCATTCATTCCCACTCCCGTCCTCACTGCTCAGAGTGGGCTATGCCATTGCCATGCCGGCCGGATCTATTTCTCACGTCACGCAGTGCGCACAGTGACAGTCTGCTCTGCACTGTGTGTCCTGTGGTTACTCACTGGAGGCTTGACTCGCTGAGAGGCCGAGCGGAGTATCAGAGAGCCACAGCCGCTAGCCAGGCAGTCAGAATCAGAACAAATTTTGTGGACCCTGGCAGATTTCAGGGGGGGCACTCGCCCCCCCTTGCCCCTATCTGCGGATGCCCATGGCTGGTCAGTGATAGTCGCGCAACTGCTATAGCAACTGGTCTTCAAGCCTGACCTCTGATTGTGAGACTACCATTATTGCTGCACCTGTTACTAAAAGTGTTATTGTGTTTGTTACTACAAGAGTGCCTATAACTTCAAGTGTTCTGACACAGTTGCTACAGCTATATTTCTAGTGGTAGTGATTGCCGATTGCCACTTACCTCGTTATTCTTTATACCTGCAACTAATAAATACAATAACTGTCAACTTTATCTGGAGTCTGTGTGCCATTTCCTAATTTCTTGGCCTCACTCACAAGCATCTTGGGAGCAGATCCCCCTGCTGTTTCCAGAAGAATTGCTTAGATCAAAAACATGGGGGTATGACTTCAAACTAGCAGAAGGAAAGTTCAAAATCAACCTTAGAGAGTATTATTTTGCACTGAAATAGTAGTTGGTGCTTGGAACAGATTACAACAGAGGTAGTGTTTTGGTCAACAGTAATTAAATTTAACTATGCTCGAGCCAAACATAGATATATACTGTAATCTAGACAAAAATGTTAAAAACAAAAAAAAAAAGTTTAAAAAAAAGTTTAGACTTGATCGATCACTACGTCTTTTTGCGTTCAATATTTTTATTATCATTATTACTTATTTATAAGTATCAGGGTGAATGTACATCATCTTAGAACAAGGATTACATCAGTATGTCAAGAGAAGAATCAGCATACATAATGTACATGTAATTAAGAAAAGGATCCTTTGTGAAGTATACAGGAATCTAGTGGTAAACCGATATACACAAATAATATGATATTGAGATATCCTTGTTGATGGTAGAGATCATAAAGTCATCATCCTATAACAATGAAAGATGAAGAGAAGAGCCAAGGAAAAAGGAAGAAGAGGAAATGAAGGAAAGTAAAAGAAGATAGACCTAGATATCCCCAGTAGAAACTGAAACTGCAGCAAGATAAGTGTTGGGCTGGATTTGCATATATTGAGCCCGGGGTCCCACATTTTTTCAAATTGCTTTACTGTATCATTAATCAGACTGGCATTATTCTCATGAACCATAATCCAAAGATTTTATACTTGGCTTGGGTCAAAGAAATTGAGGATTATTTTTCCATGCTCCTGCTGATAACTTTTAGCTGCAAAAAGAATGAAGAATATCAGCCTCTGTAGGCTGCAAGGGGCATCAGCAACAGATACGTTCAGAAAAGCTATTGCTGTATACTGTAAATATCCATCCTACTACTGAAATACTAGAGATG
>BLSH010074850.1:425892-449614 GCA_018402905.1 Glandirana rugosa | reverse complement strand
CACCGGGCAACCGGAGGACACACTACTCTATCAGTATGGTCAAACCCTGTAACTGACGTCCAAACAGTTCTTTCGATTTATTCGGTCCTTCAACTAGACCTCTCGCCATACATCGTAGACGGGTTGCCTCTTGGAGGTCTTCTCCAGTGTACTCCGGAGCATCCCGGGTACTAACGGACCTCTGCAGACCCATTTAGGCCTACCTCGGAGGTAGTTTCAGTTAACCCGGGAAACTGGTGCGGTCCACGTCATAGAGAAGGTACCACTTTTTCACCTGGGACGTCTCGTGTAGAACACCGTCTAGACTCCCTCGTGCCGGGACGCTCCACACCCACTACTTTCTGTGGCAGCACACTTCATCAGCAGCCGCTGCCCAGACTAAGATGGCGCCACCATGAGTCTCCTTAGCAG
Source organism: Glandirana rugosa (assembly GCA_018402905.1). Lineage (NCBI taxonomy): Eukaryota > Metazoa > Chordata > Amphibia > Anura > Ranidae > Glandirana > Glandirana rugosa. Next base: position 449,203 of record BLSH010074850.1, on the reverse strand, counting down.
GCACTGCCACTACAACTAGCAAGAAAGGCACACAGGCGGGGGCTACAGCGGCCTGAGACTTGCAGCCATCCGAGGAGCGGTCGCTCGCCACCTCGCAGGGCCGTGCTCCCTCAGATCTGCCACAAGATGTGCTCTGCAGGGTCCACTTTTTCACCATGGAAGAGATACTGCACCTGGCGTGGTCAAAGGGCCCAATTGACTTTGATGGAGGCTCCATCCGGATTTACCCAGACGTCTCCAGGCAATCATGGGCCCTACGAGGCCTCATGTGACCTCTTCTGGAGGTTCTCCGTTGGGCAGATGCTACATACCGCTCTCCAGATCAACTTCCTGGCTTATTTAGCTTTCTTGACAAACCTGCAGTCAATGTCCCAAACTGGTATGACTATCTCATCACACAGGAGGCCAACGGGCCACCTTTACCAAGATCGCAGCGGATCCGCCGACCTATGTCACGGACCTCCAGTCGGGAGGCACTCAGGTCCCACCTGGCCTCCTCCGAGATCTGACCTGTCCTTTAACTAACGCGGTTGGCAAGACAGAACTACCGAGGAACTTGAGGTCCCATTTAGGAGACTCTTGACAGCTGGGGCGGACCGGCTGAACCAGGTCCTTGTTGTTTCTTCGTGCTTTTTCTATCTGGGTTGTGTGGTCTGGTTTATACCTCATCGTGCCTTAGCCACTTATATAACCAGTCTTGTTTTTTCAGGCAATCATCCGCCGGACCTATGCTTATAGAGACTAGATAGGGACATGGTGCTACCGACCTGGCCTACCAAGTCTTATTGAACTGGCTTAGCCGGTTCTCTCTGTTAGATCTGTGTTGCCGGAGTAACCTGTTTATATGTTTGGTACAGTTTAAATATGTCACGGACTGCCTCTCTCCCTTGTGCGCCTTCTGCCTGTGGTCAAAGACAGGTGTGCTGCGCTCACAGACATTGATTAGTGAGAAAGCCCATATTTAATTGGATCCACAGCTGATGGGTGCCTGAAGCCTCGATGTCCTGTCAACATCCATCCATCAGCACATAGTGTAGAAGAGGCGGCACTCCAAAGTTCTTTCAAAAGTTTATTAAGGCCTGTGCACAATAAGGTACAGAAATGGCTGACGCGTTTTGGCGTACAAGCGCCTTGATCACAGCTCACAATACAAAGATAAAATAATATATAAGGATGTCTGACCTGGAAGCAATATCCACTAATTAGCAAATACAATCCACCTGAGTGTAAAGAGCAGCAAGAATCTTGGCATGTGTCAATGGACGGGTGTTGGAAAGACAATCATTGTAAACATACAAGATAGATCAATCAGACGTACATAAAAGAAATATGCATACATGCATCCTAGTACAAGCAGAGAATCCAAACTCCAATATCAAAACAGACATGTCAGTGACAAAGCACCATCCGTCTGTGCAAATGTAAAGTATTCAGTTCCAAAAAGTCTTATACTGATATGATCACAGGGAAATTGGATGAAAAACCCTGTAAAAAAAATATTTTTATTACTAATATTATTACGGTGAAGAAAATTGTATAAGCATAGTCCAGAGTACAAAAAAAAAAAAAATATAAAAAACTGGACATGACAAAGCATTCCGTTCACATTCTCTGTGGGGAAACAAAGCCTCCTATCATTTCCTAAAAAGATCCACATCTAATCAGTGGTTCATCTCCCCTGGAAGTCTGGAGCAGAGATGGTAAATCCACCATACCTTCCTTTCCAGCAACTTCCTGTGGGTTTCACCACTTCTAGAGGACACTCCAATGCTCTACAAGCTGCAAAATTTTAAAGATAAAATTTTTCCGGCATGTGTGTACTTAAAATGCTTGGAGACATTGGAGAGACCCCTATCACTGACATATGAGGCTCCATGAAAATGTTCCCCAATGCGAGTGCATAATGGACGTGTAGTGCATCCTACGTATTGTAAATTGCAATCTGTGCAGACAATCATATACACCACATCACCAGAGCCGCAATTAACGTAGCTTTTGATAGGGAACTCCTTTCCAGTGACACAGGAAATTACCGATTTATGTGTAGATGTGTGCATGTGACAGAATCTACATGTGGAAGTACCACACATGTAGGAACCTAGAGTATGCAAAAAGGTCTTATTAGGTCTGGTCATGGAAAACAGACTAGGAGATAGGGAGTTATCATAAGTGCTGTAAGTACTCAAGTGAAAACGTAAGGCCTTACGTTTTCACTTGAGTACTTACAGCACTTATGATCAGGGGTTACAGGACTTCATCCTAATGAGTATAGCTTTTCTGTTGGACCATAATTTTTTCATGTTTGATGGCCAGTATTACCTTCAATGTAAAGGAGCGTCTATAGGGGCTAAGTTCTCCCCCTCCCTTGCTAACTTATATTTGGGCTGGTGGGAGGAAAATTATGTTTTCTCCCATAATAATCCCCATAGGAAGGCCATCAGAGGTTATGGTCGCTTCACAGATGACCTGAGATTGATATGGGATCGTAGTGAGGGTGACCCCACTGGTCTGCTATCATTCGTAAACGATAATGATTTAAATTTACAATTTACACTTTTATGCAATGATTGCAAGATCAATTTTTTGGACCTCACCATCAATGGAGATGCTATTACAGGTAACATTATCACCTGCGCTTATCGCAAGTAGTGTGCTGGCAACTCTACAATTTTAGCCAGTAGCTGTCACCCTGCCCACACTCTCAGATCGGTCCCGGTGGGGGAATTTATAAGGGCAAAACAAAATTGTTCTACTATAGAGATTTTTGACAGGGAATGTGCCACTATCACCCAGAGACTTTTACACAGGGGCTATGACCAGTCATTTATTGACAGAGCCCGGGACATAGCTTCACACAGATTACGGGATTCCCTTCCTCCTGGTCGTACATCTTCTTATATCCACAGGGGGGCGGATCTCAAAGATGGAGATAGCCGTGATGTTTACACCCCTACAATTTATCCAACAAGGACCCCTAGGAAAACAAAGTATAGCAATAGGGATTCTGTCACTTTTGTCACTACATATTCACGGCAATACCATAAAAACTTAAGTCTTGTATCAAGACATTTACCTGTATTATTTGCCAATGGGGACCTGGCCAAAATTCTGTCTAAAGGCTGCAGGTTCTCCAGTCGGCGCTTGCAGACTCTTGGCAACTCCCTATCTCCTAGTCTGTTTTCCATGACCAGACCTAATAAGACCTGGTTGCATATTCTAGGTTCCTACATGTGTGGTACTTCCACGTGTAGATTCTGTCACATGCACAGATCTACACATAAATCGGTCATTTCCTGTGTCACTGGAAAGGAGTTCCCTATCAAAAGCTACGTTAATTGCGGCTCTAGTGATGTGGTGTATATGATTGTCTGCACAGATTGCAATTTACAATACGTAGGATGCACTACACGTCCGTTACGCACTCGCATTGGGGAACATTTTCATGGAGCCTCATAGGTCAGTGATAGGGGGCTCTCCAATGTCTCCAAGCATTTTAAGTACACACATGCCGGAAACATGTCATCTTTTAAATTTTGTGGCTTGGAGAGCATTGGAGTGTCCCCTAGAGGTGGTGATACCCACAGAAAGTTGCTGGAAAGGGAGGTATGTGAACGGAATGCTTTGTCATGTCGTTTTTTTTATTTACTCTGGACTATGCATATACAATTTTCTTCACTGTAATAATATTAGTAATAAAAATATGTTTTACTATGTTTTTCATCCAATTTCCCTGTGATCATATCAGTATAAGACTTTTTGGAACTGAATACATTACATTTGCACAGATGGATGGTGCTTTGTCGCTGACGTGTCTGTTTTGATATTGGAGTTTGGATTCTCTGCTTGTACTAGGATGCATTTATGCATATTTCTTTTATGTACGTCTGATTGATCTATCTTGTATGTTTACAATGATTTTCTTTCCAACACCCGCCCATTGACACATGCCGAGATGATTGCTGCTCTTTACAGTCAGGTGGATTGTATTTGCTAATGAGTAGGTGTTGCTTCCAGGTCAAACAGTCCTTATGTATTTGCTTATTTTACCTTTGTATTGTGAGCTGTGATCAAGTCGCTTGTGTGCCAAAACGCGTCAGCAATTTCTGTACCTTATTGGTGGTGGGCGGGTGAACTGGCTTACAGGTGGTGGGGTTCTGCGGGTTGGTCCCAGATCTCGGCACTTTCAGTCTGTGACCTTCCAGCACCGGATACGGTGGTGGGAGTGATGGCCATGTGTGGTGCTACCTGGCGGGGACCCTGTACCTTTTACTCACACCGCTTTATCAGTTCCCTCGTGTTTCCTCTAGACTGGGTACCTTGTGATTTGGACAGGGGGTTGGGACCCGCCTGGTGGACCCGCATTTGGCCAGCACGTACTGTCACGCAGATCCTATGTTCCATTGCGGTCTTCTTCTTCTTCTCCATGGATTGATGCAAGTATATGTGCCTAATTTGACCCTCTGTTTTGGTGCCCTGGAGTCTGGCGCTGAGGCGATATGAATCCCTCCTCTCTTTTATTTCTATTTTACATGATAACAGTATGCCTCTGGTACTCTAATATTTAACTGCTGTCCCCTGGTGCACCACTACAGGATGGTCTCAGCAACGGGTTCTTTTTTACTATGTATTTTTGTTCCTGTTTTAATTACATTTCAATACCACGGGCTTGCCTCTCTCGATGTCCTCATCCTGTGTATCTCCAAATGTTAGAGTTCTTTGCTAATCCCTAGTTGCCTGATACTGGGCAACACCTGAGTACCACCCCCAAGTAGGGCGGATTCCTACCAGGGCACTACTTGTGCAGAGTCAGGGTCCCTAGCTTTAATATATTGCTAGACAGTGTTTTCCATCTCACCCCCCCCCCCCCCGTCCTCCCTTTCTCTTCTCCTTTCCTTTTTTTTGTACTATCTTTGGCCTTTCGACCAGGGAAACCTTAGGTAGGGGCATCCCCTCCACTGAACCCTTGCTTGGACTAGACGGTACTATGGGTCTCCTAAAGGTTACCTCCCTGAATGTGAGGGGGCTTAGCACTCCGGAAAAGCACTCCCAGCTTCTGGGTGACTTACGAAGGGCTAGGACCCACATAGCTTTTCTGCAGGAAACACATTTTGCGGTGATCACATCCCTAAACTGACCAATGGGGCTTTCCCATTGGTCTATCATAGTGTCTCTCCTATCTCCAAGTCCAAGGGGGTTAGCCTCCTGGTTGCCAAGTCCGTCCCTTGGATCTTTAAGGCGATGCGGGCAGATGATATGGGTCCCTTTCTCCTTGTGAAGGGACGGATATTTGACAAAAGGGTCATTTTTGCCAATGTATATTTCCCGAATGCAGATCACCAGCAGTTTATGCGGAAGCTTCTACCTGAGCTTTTGGAGTTTGCAGAGGGGCTCCTCATCTTTGGTGGGGATATAAATTTCGCCATGGACCCCTTATTGGATGTATTGTGTGGCTCCTCCCACCTTCCCTATTCTTGCCCAAAATGTCTGAAAGCGAACCTGCATTCCTTACATCTAGTAGATCCCTGGAGGTTGTTGCATCCTCAAGACCGTGATTATTCATTCTTCTACCCAGTCCACAACACCTATTCACGATTGGACTAGATTCTGATCCCACAAACAGATTTCTCCAGGGTGATGTCTGCGGAAATAGACAACACATCTTTCTCAGACCATGCACCGGTCCATCTAACATTACAACTGGGTCCGATTTCATGGATGCCACCATCCTGAAGATTAAATGAGGCAATCGGAGGAGACCTGTGCTGAGCTAATGACCGTCCTGAGAGACTACTTCTCTATCAATGAAGCATCGGTCTCTAATCCGTTAGTCTTCTGGGAGGCACACAAGACTGTAGTTCAGGGTGCTTTGATGAGAATAGGAGCCCGCCTTAAGAGGGAAAGGTCCCGTCGTGTGGAGGAACTCTTTGTTCAGCTTCGTAGCCTGGAGTGCTCACATAAGGCAAGTCTTGCGCGTACTACCTACCAGGACCTTATCTAGGTTTGTGAAGAGCTCCGATTACTCCTATTTCACAAAACAAAGCAAAAACTGGTGTGGGCTCACCGTACAATGTATGAATTCTCCAGCAAACCTGGTACACTGTTGGCGCGGGCATTACGCGGCCCGCGCACGAAAACCTATATCTCCCAGATAACGGATTCCTCTGGACAGAAGCTTCTTGTTTCACCTGACATGGCGGTGGAGTTCAGATTTTTTTATGAGGGCCTTTACAATCTGAATGGTTCTTCCTCTATAGCAGACAATGCCACCCCTCAATCCTATATTTCCTCCTCGGGCATGCCATCTCTTCCTCCTGCAGCTCAAGAGGAACTGGATAAGCCCATTACAGTTAAGGAATTGGGGATAGCTCTAGCTGGCTCGAAGCCAAAGAAGGCCCCTGGCCCTGATGGCCTCACCCCCAGTTACTACAAGTTTTATTTTTAAATTCTGTCACGACCGCTAGTCGCCGCTCTCAATTCTATCTTTCCGACCGACACACTGAGAGCTTACATCTCCCTCATTCCTAAGAAGGGGAAGGACCCTACCCGATGCGGGAATTACCGCCCGATAGCATTATTGAACTCCGACTTGAAACTATTTGCCAAGATTCTGGCCAATAGGTTGCTACCGCACATCCCAAGCCTTGTTCATAGAGATCAGGCGGGATTTGTACCTCTCTGAGAACCACACGACAATACCATTCGGGTGATAAACTTGATACATGCAGCTAGATCTTTGAAGTGTCCCTTTCTCTTGCTGTCTACTGACACAGAGAAGGCCTATAACCGGGTCAACTGGTCTTTTATGTGAGCTACCCTAGAACACATAGGTCTATGATCTTCAATGATGAGCTGGATAATGTCTCTTTACTCCAATCCCACAGCCACAGTTAAGGTGAACGAAACGAGATCCGATTTCTTTGCCATCCATAATGGCACAAGATAGGGCTGTCCCCCCTGATCTTCATACTTACTTTGGAGCCTTTTCTGTGTACGGAGAGGGCTGATACAGGTGTTGCCGGTTTCCAAAAACCTTCAGGGACACACAAGGTAGCAGCGTTTGTGGACGATCTGATTTTTTTCCTCACTAATCCGCTTTCCTCTCTCCCGAAACTACGCCAACCTCTGAGAGAATACGGCGCACTCTCCTTTTTCCAAGTTAATATGTCCAAGTCCTCCGTTGCTAATATCATAGGGGACAGAGACATGGTTAAACCTTTGAGATCAGCCTTCCCCCTTCGCTGGGCGACCGTCTCTATTCATTATCTAGGTGTCGACATTACCTCTGACTCCTCTAACCTGTACTCTGCAAATTTTGCTCCGTTACTTACTAAGACTAAAACAGATCTTCTACACTGGCACTCACTCACTCTAACGTGGTTTGGCCGGTGCAATGCCCTCAAGATGACCCTATTGCTTAGGATAAAGAAACAATAAGCTGCGCTCACATTAATAATATAAAAATAAAAATGGAAATAAAAAATTATTGATATAAAGTCCCAATGGTGTGGTATTCCCTACACCACTAAAAGTCTGGGCAGTTCATCATAATTGTGATATCACACCAGAGAAAGAGAGGTGAAGTGAATCAGAGGTCCGCCACCAATAATAATAAGGGGGCTTACCAGAACACTGAGTGTTCAATTGCCTGTAAGTCCCCGACCTGGGATCTGGGTCACTCTTATTCCACTTCAGACAAGGTCCCTTTATCTCTATGCAGCACCTTCCTCTATTATGATCACCAAAGGGCGAGGAGTTTCTATCACGTTTGATCCCGCTCTCCCACTCACGGTTACCAGTGCATCATATAGAAGAGAGGATAACTCATAGTGAAGTACGTTGAAGTCAGTTTATTAAAATGTAAAGAAATGTACTCACATTTGACATGGATAAAAAACGCATGTATGTATGTCTGCCGGCCGGCTACTAAACACGATCACTCCAAACACAGTGGTGACGTCAGCGCGCCCTCCTCCCGTACTGTACCTGATGCAAGCACTCCCCATCCGCCTTCCCCTACTGTTCTTTAAACGGGTGAGCTCTATGTTCAGGGATTTTGTCTGATCCCATCGCAGGCCCCGCCTCGGGCTGCCGCTTCTCCATCTGCCAAAACGCAGAAGGGGAGTGGGCCTCACAGATGTGAGGGCCTACTATAGAGTGACACATCTCACCAGACTGGTGGATTGGCATTGCCATGTGGACGCAAAACACTGGGTAGCCATGGAAATAGAAGACTCCAATGGCACGGCCAAATGCTGGTCGTGGTTTGCCTCACCCCTACCGAAGGCTCTTGCTGAGCACCCGATTCTTGGCAGCACACTGATGGTGGTCAGGGATGCTTTTTGACACTCTTCAGTGTCCCCATTACCCTCTCCCATGGTACCGGTTCTCGGCAAACCGGAATTTCCACCGGGCCTCCACAACCCTCACTTCCAGCACTTGGTCGCAAGTGCGCATCTCTATCTCTGACTTTCTGGGCCCAGACATACGACTTTCTCCCTCAGCAGGGACAGCGATGCCAGACCCGCCATTGTATTTCTGGAGTGGCATGCAACTTTGCAATTTCTTACGTAGATGTCTACGGACCCTGGGTACACCCCGTCAGCTCACAGAGCTGGAACAAATGTGTAGGAGAGGGTAACCGGTTCGCCACAGCCTTTCAGTAATCTACACGTCTCTAATTTGCCCGACGGAGGGTTTTACCTAAATGGGAATCTGATTTAGGCACCCAGTTCACGGACTCCCAGAAGGAGAAGATCCTTTATGTCGCTCAAAAGTCCTCTATAGCTACCAGAGTTCAAGACACGTGCTACAAAGTTCTAACTAGATGGTACAGAGTGCCAACTACATTGCACCAGTTCTTCCCCCAAGTCTCTAATCTATGCTGGAGATATGGCAATGCAGAGGGATCGATACTACACGTCTTCTGAGATTGCCCTAAACTTGGACCTTTTTGGGGTGAGGTGATTAGCACAATCAAACACCTGACCAATGTTGATTTGAAGGGTGACCCTACCGCCTGCCTGCTTCACCTTTCAGAGAGACCGATTAAGAAATACAAGGCCTCCCTGACGATCCAACTACTGAACCCTGCCAAGGCCTGCATTCCTCTTTGTTAGAGATCGGAGACCCCCCATCAAAATCACTTTGGTTCTTCAAGGTTAATGAATTAAGAGACATGGAGGATCTCACCACAACCCTGCATAACCGGGAGGAGGCCTTTCATGAAACTTGGAGACCCTGGAACCATTTTGTGTATACAGATGCCTATCTTCAGGAGGTAGCTCAGTCTGAATGATTTCCTTGGGTGATGCCTTGCCCGCTGGGTGAGAGGCCTATCCTTTTTTCCTTTCCTCCCTCTCTTTTCTTTCTTTTGTCCTCATCCAGCCATTATCCTCCCCTCCCCATTATAGTACTGGCTTTTAAACTCTGGGGGACCCTTGACCCCCTGAATTTTGTTCACCTCAGTAACACCCCCTCCCCCCCCCCCCCATCCCTGATTCTTTTGACCTGATAATAGGCCCTATTGTTCAGATACATGCATATCTGTGTCCATTTTTTTTTTGTTCAGTGGCCCTTTACTGGGCGGGGCAAACCGTGGACACAATTTTCCATGTTATGCTGTATAGGTTTTCTTTATGGCCTCTGTATTTTATGATTTATGTTAATACATGATTGCATCCTTGTTTCAATGAAATGGAACTTACATACCGTATAGTTTCGTGATAGATGTCACCATCAACGAGCTGATCATTATCGTCATACATCTTGATATATCGTGAAGTATTGGTTATGCTATTTTCAGCTGGACTATGTAACCCAATGTGACCTGATTGTTGATGTTACTGGCTACCGATACCATGATTGTTACATGAAATTTATTCTTGAAATAAGTAGAATTACAAAAAAAAACATACTGCAGAGAATACAGCAATCTAAAATTGGTCAATAGAGGTACAGTTTTGATTGGGGATAAAATAAAATGAAAGACAAAAATACCCAAATAACAAGAACAACAAAAAATACAGCAACAAATGAGTTGATTGCCCAAATAGCTATCAATCTGAATTAGCCTTCATTCAGACAGGCAGAAACAAAATGCTGCATTTGAATACGTATAAGCCTAGGTTCACATATGTGTGATGTGGGAACCAGCGCCGCTTCCTGCATCGCTCCTCTCCCACAGGCACTTCACACTGCCTTCTGCGAACCACTGCGCGTGTCAGTACATTGTCTTGCGAAGCCAATGCGAGTTCAGCCATACAATTGTATGGCTGAACTCGCACTGCACAGACATCACAATTAAACTCTTTCCTATTCCATTATAGTCATTCAGACCATTCTGACCAGATGGGGTTTGTTCCCTTTAGAAAGGCTTTGGATCAAACAGGGTGATAGATATTATATCGGCTCTACAGGCTAACTGGGATTGGGAAAGTGGAAGAGGAGGCCTACTTCTGTCGCTTGATCTTCAGAAAGCCTTTGACTCCTTTTCTTGGTTATATTTTACCTATGAGAATAGCCTCATATGTTTCAGGTGCTTCGCCTAACTGTTTCAGAGGCTGCGGACAAGAAGGGTCTGTAAATCAGATTTGGTGGGCATGCCTCTAGGGTAGGGGTTGTGTGGTGGTTGTCATGTCCTCAAATGTTTCCCTCCTCATTGGGCACCAATCAGGGGTCACATGAGAAGCCTACCCTTGGTTGGGTTCTTCTTGGCTACACTAGGCACTTTGGATAGAGTCACTGCTTTAAACATGCCATACTTCTACCTGAACAGATGACTGAATTCTAGTAAACCCTCTTGATGTATTATGTACCACCACAGTCACTGATGCATTTAGGGGGGGCACACACAGCCCTTGCCCCCTCCATCTGTCCAGCATATCACCGCTACCTCACTCCCAGTAACAGTGTAACAATATGGAGCCCCGCCGTGCACCTGTGCTGACTGCATGTGTGCATTTCACTTACAGGCTGAGGACCTCTGCGGTGCTGATATGCTCCTGTTGCTTTGGGAGAGGGATCTGCTCAGGGCCAATGATAAAGCAGTACAACTGGTCCTGTTGTACTGGGCCAGGCCCTCATCACCTAAACAGGGGGACCCAAAGCAACTTTATCGTTCATTGCTGCCTCAATGAAGAAATTGATTTGACTACACCCCTATTCCTACTTTCTTACCAGGGCTTAAATTACATTTTCCTGGGCCCCATCACTCCAACAGAGGGGCCCAGGAGGTGGGAACAGAGGAGGGACTTTTTTTTTCCAGAACATAGGCGGATAAAGTCAGTGCCGCTGTTCTGCTTCACCTCGGGGAGTGGGAGGGCCCCATCAGGAGGGCTATATGGGGTCACATGGTTTTTAACAGCAGCCCTGGATCTGCTCACAGATAGAGTGCCGATAACAACTCCTCCTGCAAGAGGATATCTCTCCTGCCACATATATATGCTTAATGACAGGCTGCTAGAGAAACCTTCTTTAGCCCTGGTTCACATCGCATGCCAAATCTGCGACAATTGCCGCCAATGGCACCGTCCTAATCAGTGCAACGATGCATTTGCGGCGCCGCACCGATTTCCAAAAGTAGTTTCTGTACTACTTTTGGCAATTTCAGGTGCGATTTCCATTGACATCTGTGCAGCAACCCGCACAGATGTCTGTGAAATCGCACCTGAAGTTGGGACTGACATGTGGGAATGAAATGGTGCGTGTTCAGTTGAACTCGCACCATTTCATTCCCACACCAATGTGAACCAAGGCTTACACTTGTTAACCACTTGTATCTTCACACAGTATTAACTCTTGTACCATTATCGTCATACCCCAATGCACTTAGTGACCAGAGCTGCAGACTATAGGTGCCAGTTACTTGCATTACACCACTTGAATAACTTCAGACCCAGCAAGGACAAGGTTTCAAAGTTTTACTTAAATAGCTTAGCATATTGACATTCACAGGTAATAGTCCAACATAAAGCGTAGTCTTTGATTAACATCCCTAGTCCCTAACGTCAAGCTTGTGGCTGCCTCAGTGTACCTGCATAGGATAAGAGTCCACACTTGGCACAGTACATGGATGGTATGTTCAGTGAGGACTACAGGTCCCAGCAATCTCCCCTAATGGCGGAAACTCCAATTTTGGCATGACACTGGTGATCTAGACTCCAGCAATGGCAACAAACAATGAATTCCTGTAGCTTCGAGCCCCCTGGATGTGAACCCAGGCACAAAAGAACACAAGCGGGGATGTGTAATCACGCCCATTGACAAAGACGGAATGACGAAACGCGTCTGGGTGTGATCACACAGTTTTTACTATCACTCAGAGAGAGAGAGAAAGTCACAGCGAACTTCTGCACCGCAGCCAGGGAATCAAACCACGGAAGGCGAGCACCTCAAAAGGAAATACGGTGACACAGAGTAATTTGATATACCAAAGGCATACTGTTATTTGACACAATGTAAGCACATTTTAGGGGAGAGGGGGCGTGTTGCAAATAAAGCATACAGTTTTACGCTATGAGTCTCTACCCTTTAATTTTTGCATGCTGCACAAACCAACGGATAGAGGATCAATAACAGGAATTAAGCGGGAGGAAGGCAAAAAGAAAAGACCAGAGGGGTATCCGGCTCACCCGTAAGGAGCAGGACAGCGCTGAAAGACCGCAGCTCTGGTAAGTGGGGATCAAAAAGGGGAAAGAATAAGGAATACCAACAGCTGGGAAGAGTACAAGTTTTACTTTGTGGACTGGTTCCAAATCTGACCCCAGAAAGATTGAAAATAACCCAAAAGAAGGACTCTCTGGAAGTATAACACAGGGAATAGAAATAAGGAAACCCTGAATACGGACTAATGTTATATGCAGTTTTATAAGTATTTACAAGCATGATTATAAATGTATATGCTATTTTTGTAAGATTGTGCAAAGATGGAATGATGTATAGAAATGTAATCGGCTAACCACTGATCCATAATATACAGCTAAAACAGCAGCAGAGGACAGTAAAAAAATCACACAGGCGCTGCTAACATTGACAATCAGTGAACAAGGCGGATGCAAGTACACTAAGGGTTAATATCAGTACAGAGCTTTACTAATCATATAGCAGCAGCCGGAAAGCACAAACAGAAAATACAAAAACATATATACACACAAAACTAATTGTAGAGAACCACAAACTAGACACTTACTAACCAACTATAAACTAAGAACGTAAGAAAAAATACCAATAAGACCGCTGGGTTCAGGGAACACCATTGATTATCCTTGAAGTAGATAAATCATTTCCACATTACTTTATGGAGTTTGTTCAGTAATGTTTAATTTTGACAACATATGTCATGTAACTTCCATAATGGAAGGCATGGCCTTGTTTTCTGGTATGGATACACTCTTTGGGACACTATAACACGCTTCCCTCCACATTAGAGTAGTTATTGTTGTTGATGACAAATATTATATTGACAATAGTTCCTAATGTGATTTATACAGAAGTATATGTGCCTTAGGTGAGGTGCCATGTAAGATGGTCTGAGGAAGCAGAAGCAAAAGATCAAGGTTTGAGGCCTAAGCAGTGGCGCTGCTGAAAAGAGTATTTTTATTATTTTCATGTATCACTACCCCGCAGGAGCCGCTGGTATGTTGCCCAGGTCTTCCCCACTTTTACTCTGTAGCCAGGCACAAGGTAGCTTCACACAGCCAGGTGCACACACTCACTTTAGCACGTTACTCCAATGACTAGTCTAGGGGTTTTGTTTTTGTTGTTTTATTGGAGAACTTGTATAAGGTAAGGCATATAGTGGGATACTTCCAAATTGAAGTATTCACACCGAAGACTCTAACTTCCTTTCCTAGTGAAACTTGGCTGAAGTCCTTGCAGAAGGCTTAAAAGACTTCCTCACAGCAGCAGCACACTGATTGCAGAATCGAGCAATGTCCCTTAGTAAAGTAGTGGACAGTCCTGGACAAAGCTCTAAGAACACTAGCCAGTGTTCTCTTTGTGTGGACTCTCAGCTGACCTAGAGTCCAAGAGGGGATAGCTGTCTAAGGATCCTTAGGTGTCTGTACTCACAAGGCTCCTGAAGCAGCACTGGCACGCTTCTATCTCCATAATACCAGCCCAGATGCACTTTAGATTCTCCCTCTGTCAGCTAAGGTAGGAGCAAGGTCAGCCACATAGACTTCAGGCCCTCAGGTCACCCACCTGAGGCTACGCGGCAGCAAGTGTCGGGGGAGGCAGCGACTCTACCCCAGCCTGGTTCAACCCTCTGCTAGGAATCACCAAAAGCCCATATACAGGCACCCAGCATGCCTAGGGGCATCCCCCTGCAATTGGCCAGGGCTTTTTGAATATTCATGCTCCCACCTGCATGGTTTCTGCCTATTATCCAGTACTTTCAATAGTTGTTAGGGCACAGCGAAACTTCAAGACAGCATGAACAGCATCTCTGTTAAGCAGAGAAACCAAAAACTATTATACACTAATTTTAGCACCTACCTAGTTGCTACATTTGTTACCTGTTTGTTTGTGAAAAACCCCATTCTCGGGCTACTGTTTCTGTTGAACTTTAATTTTGTTTAATAAAGTTGGGCTGCGAGCCCTAAACCACAGTTTGGACTGGCGTGGACTTGCCTTTACAACTGAGCTAATTACCCCAAATATCACTGTATATACATATATGAGTATGTGTGTCTTTCACCAACGTTCATCCTATTTATTAACAGCTGTTACTAACACTTGTATTTCTTGATGCTATATATAGTTAGAAATAACACTGTCTCTTTTATCCTTACTCTCATCATTCCAGTTTTACAGGATGCTTGCTCTATTGTCATACCAGTTTTACCAAGTCTGTGTTCCACTTATAAAAAAAACAGACAGGTTCTCAGAAGAGCTAAGTTTAGCACATTCATTCAATTTAACATACTTCTATGAGTATACCTTGAATACCAGCTACAGCCATACTTTTTTTTTTTAAGTTTTGAATAGGAGACAGGGAATGGTTAACATTAACATTTTCATCAAGTTTATCTTTTCAGTCAAACAAGTTTATAAAAGTGGTTGTAAACCCCATGTTCCATAAATCTGAAAGGCTACCGTATGTTCATAGGCAGTAAAATAATATATTAGATTTTACTATTTTGTATATCACACCAATTTTATTTGCTCGCAGAAGCTGTCCCTTTCCGTGGGCAGCCTGGAGCTCAGGAGGCGGAGTTGTGATGTCACCAGACTACCCTTCTAGTTCTACTTGCCCCAACAAATCTACATTACTCGGGATAGGAGATGGGTGTACTAGTGCGTGCACGCCGCTCCCCCCTGTGCACGCACATCAGTGGTAATGATAATGGATCTGCACCACCTGACTTCCTCCTCCTCCACAATGCTGAGGCGCAGAACAGCCAATCCAGGGGTAGCAGGAGGAGTTAGGGGGAGAGAGACCTGTGGATGCGGTGGCGGGAGACACGGCCACTTCTAATTGTGTAGGGTGCCACTCACAGGAGATGAGGCGTAGCGACACCTTATTTCTGTCTGTGATGAATATTTTCACTGAAGGAAATCGAGGAATACTGCAGAAGAGTGCCTGCTCCTTTCCTGGCCAGACTAAGGACAGATTACTTGTCCTGCTTTGCAGATTAAAGGATAAGTTCACCTTCTGTAGCATGTTACACCCATATTCAGAGTGTAACATGTGACATGTTACAGATGCACGGGCCCCTGCTTCCCCGGAACCCCTGGTCTGACAGCTAGCGGATGATCTTTTCCCTCCTGCTTGCTGTCACAATCTGTAAAAAGAGGCTCCGCCCACCCAACGCGTCATCTATTCACAGTGTTCTGTCAATCAGAAAACTACAAGGTCCAGCAGCCTTTGTGGCTGTCGGCTTGTAGTTTCTCAATGAACTACCATGGTGCTGTTGAACGCCGTGTTAGTTCATTGAGTCTTCCTATCACAGTATAACCAATACACAGACAGTCTGCAGGACCATGGCATTACACCCACAATCTGCTGATCAGGGGGGCAATGCTTTACAATTCCATTACAAACAAAATATAATAAATGCATATTTTTTTTCCTGCAAAAAAATGTGCCTTTTTAATTTTTTTTGTAAAGGCTTATCCTTTAAGGTAGTGTGTTCATTGTAATTTAGTTTTTTGGGGTTTACAACTTCTTTAGGACAAATATCATGGGCCAATATGTTACATGCAAGAAATTTAATAATAAAATATATGACTGGGTAGTACAACACAATGGTGACATGTCTTCAAATAACAGGAGATAAAATTGTATCTTGTATAATACCAGAGAACAAGATAGGCATCAACACACACACACACGTTTGTGTAATAAAAAACTGTTTGACAATATATTCAGTGAAGGTAAAGAGTAACTCCACTTTTGTTGAGGAAAAAAAACATTCCTCTCTGAATGATCTATGTACATTACAAGGATTGTAACAAACTTTGTTGCAGATTCCTACCTTTTATTATGAAGAAATCCCTGTGTGTTTGTCTGTGTCCATGTGGTAAGTGTAATTATCAATCAGCTGCCACACCTGCAGGGCTCTAATGAGGAAAATTGCAGGGCCTGCATCCCTTTAGGTGTGATTTCTTATTGGGAATATATAACCAAAAATGACACATTATGTTGCAGAGGATGCCTGATGTCTGACTTGTATCTTAGGCAGACTTCCGGGAAAAACAGTGAGCCAATCACACAAGCAGGAAATTATGTTTCTGGGGGGCGTTGTGTACACCTCCAGCCTCCAGGTAGCCATATTGCATTGCATTTTCAGAAAAATACATTGGCTGCAGATTGTAAAGGAAAGGTACATTTTAATAACATTCAATTACAATATGACTTGTGTTGCAATTGTATATGATATATAATTTTCTTTTTGTCCACCCCCCCAAAAGTGGAGTTACCCTTTAACCACTTGCTTACTGGGCACTTAAACCCCCCTCCTGCCCAGACCAATTTTTGGCTTTCAGCGCTGTCGTATTTTGAATGACAATTGCATGGTCGTGCGACGCTGTACCCAAACAAAATTGTTATCATTTTTTTCCCACAAATAGAGCTTTCTTTTGGTGGTATTTGATCACCTCTTGGGTTTTTATTTTTTGCGCTAAAAACAAACAAAGAGCGACGATTTTGAAAAAAGAACAATATTTTTACTTTTTGCTATAATACAAATCCAAAAAAATATATTCATCGGGTTTGGCCAATTTATATTCTTCTATATATTTTTGGTGAAAAAAATCACGTCTACAAACTATGGGAATTGATTTATGGTGTTTTTATTATTATTATTTTTTTTTACTTGTAATGGCGGCGATCTGCTATTTTTATCGGGACTGCGATATTGGAGTGGACAAGTCAGATATTTTTTACACTTTTTTGGGACCAATGACATTTATACAGCGATCATAAATTTAAAAAGCCACTGATTACTGTGTAAATGTCATTGGCAGTGAAGGGGTTAACACTAAGGGGGCAGTGAAGGGGTTAACTGTGTTCCCTGCATGTGTTCTAACTGTGTGTGGGTGGGGCTGGCCGGGACACAACAGATCTAACTGATCCCAGTGACAGGGATCAGTAGATCTGCTATGTACCCCTTCACAGAACGGCGAACCGCCGAGTTTACATTGGCGGTTCCCCGTTCTGCAGCTCTGACAGGCGATCGCGGGTCTCGAGCAGACATTGAGTCCACCCGACCCGTGGGCACGCCCACACAGCGTGAGTGCATGCTGGGAGCGTGCACAGGGGACAATGTCCATGGATGTTGTCATGGAAATTCAGATTGGCAATAGCATGGATCTGAAGGGGTTAAACCTCTAATGGGAAGTAAGTGTGAGAGAACTAAGAAACCGAACAAGGTACCATCCCGGTCAATCATCACTAGAGCGGCAAGGGGTGGGTGGGACTTTGCATGTACCTTGTAAGGTTTAATAAATATTGGGCTTACAAAAAACAATGATATGGCGCCACAGCATAAATAAAATCAATTATATGTGAAGTAGTGCAGCCAACTCCCCCTTAAGTAGAAACACTCAAGTAAAAACAATACAAAAAATATGGAGTGATTGGCGTTTAACCTCTTGCAGTATTAATACAGTGCATACACAGTATCTCACAAAAGTGAGTACACCCCTCACATTTTTGTAAATATTTTATTCTATCTTTTCATGTGACAACACTAAAGAAATTACACTTTGCTACAATGTAAAGTAGTGAGTGTACAGCTTTTATAACAGTGTAAATTTGCTGTCACCTCAAAATAACTTAACACACAACCATTAATGTCTAAACCGCTGGCAACAAAAGTGAGTACACCCCTAAGTGAAAATGTCCAAATTTGGCCCAAAGTGTCAATATTTTGTGTGGCCATCATTATTTTCCAGCACTGCCTTAACCCTCTTGGGCGTGGAGTTCACCAGAGCTTCACAGGTTGCCACTGGAGTCCTCTTCCAATCCTCCATGATGACATCAGGAAGCTGGTTGATGTTAGAGACCTTGCACTCCTCCACCTTCCATTTGAGGATGCCCCACAGATGTTCAATAGGGTTTAGGTCTGGAGACATGCTTGGCTAGTCCATCACCTTTACCCTCAGCTTCTTTAGCAAGGCAGTGGTCATCTTGGAGGTGTGTTTGGGGTCGTTATCATGTTGGAATACTGCCCTGCGGCCCAATCTCCGAAGGGGGCTCATGCTTTGCTTCAGTATGTCACAGTACATGTTGGCATTCATGGTTCTCTCAGTGAACTGTAGCTGCCCAGTGCCGGCAGCACTCATGCAGCCCCAGACCATGACACTCCCACCACCATGCTTGACTGTAGGCAAGACACACTTGTCTTTGTACTCCTCATCTGGTTACCGCCACACATGCTTGACACCATCTAAACCAAGTTTATCTTGGTCTCATCAGACCACAGGATATGGTTCCAGTAATCCATGTCCTTAGTCTGCTTGTCTTCAGCAAACTGTTTGCGGGCTTTCTTGTGCATCACCTTTAGAAGAGGCTTCCTTCTGGGACGACAGCCATGCAGACCAATGTGATGCAGTGTGCGGCGTGTGGTCTGAGTACTGACAGGCTGACCCCCCACTCATTCAACCTCTGCAGCAATGCTGGCAGCACTCATATGTCTATTTCCCAAAGACAACCTCTGGATATGACGCTGAGCACCTGCACTCAACTTCTTTGGTCAACAATGGTGAGGCCTGTTCTGAGTGGAACCTGTCCTGTTAAACTGCTGTATGGTCTTGACCACTCTGCTGCAGCTCAGTTTCAGGGTCTTGGCAATCTTCTTATAGCCTAGGCCATCTTTATGTAGAGCAACAATTCTTTTTTTCAGATCCTCTGAGAGTTCTTTGCATGAGGTGCCATGTTGAACTTCCAGTGACCAGTATGAGAGATTGAGAGCAATAACACCAAATTTAACACACCTGCTTCCCATTCACACTTGAGACCTTGTAACACTAATGAGTCACATGACACTGGGGAGGGAAAATGGCTAATTGGGCCCAATTTGGACATTTTTGCTTAGGGGTGTACTCACTTTTGTTGCCAGAGGTTTAGACATCAATGGCTGGGTGTTGAATTATTTTGAGGGGCCAGCACATTTACACTGTGATACAAGCTGTACACTCACTACTTTACATTGTAGCAAAGTGTCATTTCTTCAGTGTTGTTCTATAATAAAATATTTACAAAAATGTGAGGGGTGTACTCACTTTTGCGAGATACTGTATATGAAGTGCATATATTTACCAAATAAAGTCCATAAAATCTTTAAAAAGTGACTATTGTAAATGAATACCCAAAAATGTTCATCAAAAATATAAAAAAATATATTGTAAAAATGGAGATATGAATCAATCCTTAACCACGCTCATAAAGTGACGAAGTGCAGTATATCCACTTCCCTTCTACCCGACATCATTTCCGGTCCCTTGGTTAAGACTATCACAGCGGTGAAGCGCACGCCGCTCTGTGAACACTGGTCCTGTTTGCAAGCATGCCGTTTATGTCTGTGCTGACACATAAGCACCAGCAAATGTGAGTTGTCACTTTTGGATAATTTTTAATTCTCTTTTAAATAAAGCGGTGTTACACTATGGGATTTTTATTCATGTCTCCAATATACCGGTGACAACTTTTATAGAGGAATACTTGATTTAACAACACTGGTCCTCCCCATGCTCCAGAGTGTGTTGGTTCCCGGTCACAGCTATCTGTTTGATCTATGAACTTTTGTTATATTGATAACTGGTGAGTTTAAACCCCTAGCACACTCGTGGTGGTGAATCGCTATTGGATATACTGCACTTCGTCACTTTATGAGCACGGCTATGAACTGATTCACATCTCCTTTTTTACAATATATTTTTTATATTTTTGATGAACTTTTTTTGATTATTCATTTACAATGGTCACTTTTTGTTGATTTTTATGGACTTTATTTGGTATATGTATGCATGTCATAGATATGCACTGTATTAATACTGCAAGAGGTTAAGCGCCAATCACTCTATATTTTTTTGTATTATTATAAATATTGGAACAACAGAATTAAAAAATTAACACATTTTTATTTTAGCACACATGTGCCATATCTAAAGACAGAAAAGTACAAACAATGGTGCAATTTAAGAGAGACATTCACAGTTAAAGTTAGAATTACTATTGACCAGGGTGTGGAAATCCTGGTGGCAGGATCCTATTTAACCACTTCAAGACCGAGGGTGTTTTTTGGGTTCGGTGTTCACGAGGTAAAACCAGGTTTTTTTGCTATAAAATTACTTAGAACACCCAAAAAAAATGTTCTAACACCCTAGAGAATAAAATGGCGGCCATTGCAAAACTTTATGTCACACCTTATTTGGGCAGCAGTCTTACAAGTGCGATTTTTTTGAAAAAAAAAAATCAGTTTTATGAGTTAAAAAATAAGACAGCAGTAAAGTTAGGCCATTTTTTTCCATATTGTGAAAGATAATGTTACGCCGAGTAAAATGATACCCAACATGCCATGCTTCAAAATTGCGTCTGCTTGTGGAATCGCGACAAACTTTGCAACATAAAAATCTCTATTGGCGACGTTTAAAAAATTCTACAGGTTAGCATTTTTGAGTTACAGAGGAGGTCTAGTGCTAGAATTATTGCTCTCGCTCTAACAATTGCGGCGATACCTTTTCATATGTGGGCGGGACTTACATATGCGTTCGCTTCTGCTCGCGGGGACAGGGCGCTTTCAATTTTTTTTTTTAATTATTTATTTTACTTTTTCATTTTTATTTTTACACTGTTCTTTTAAAAAAAAATGATCACTTTTAGTCCTATTACAAGAAATGTAAACATTCCTTGTAATAGAAAAAAGCATGCCAGGACCTCCTAAATATGAGATCTGGGGTCAAAAAGACCTCAGATCTCATATTTACACTAAAATGCAAAAAAAAAAAAAAAAAATGGCAGTGCAAAAAAAAATAATGGGCCCTTTAAGACCATTAGGCGGAAGTGACTTGTGACCTCGCTTCCGCCCTGCCATGTTTTGGAGCCGGGTGAACGGCTTCAACCGCTCACTCGGCTCACGGACACTGGGGGGGACAGACGGGATCATCTGAGGTCCAGTAAGTGGCGGAGATGACCGGGAATCGGCATGAGGGGGCGCACCCCTCCCGCCGCTGATAAAAGTGATCTTGTGGTGTATCCACCGCTGAGACCACTTTTATCTTGTGCAGAATCGCCTGCACTAAAAAAAGATACTGGGGTTATCGTAGCTATCTGCTACCATAACAACGGTATTCCACTTCAATGTGACTACCGTCACCTGACGGCATTGATCTGGAAGTGGTTAAAGGCCTACGCATTTCGAGGGCTGACCCGCTTCATCAGGCCACGGATTGGAGTATTAATTCATATATAAACTGTAAGATAAAACAATAAAACATACAATAAACTGCGCTATGAGATCCAAAAACAGCTGCAGCAGAAATACAGGTTGTATATAGTAATAAGGAAAAAACAATAAGCTGCGCTCACATCAGTAAATAATAAATAAATAAAATTATAAAGTCCCAATGATGTGGTATCCCTTACACCACTAGAAAGTCTGTGTTAATCATCCTAGTTGCAGTATCACCACGAGGAAAGAAAGGTGAAGTGAATAAGAGGTCCGCCACCAATAGTAATGAGGGGGCTTACCAGAACACTGAGTGTTCAGTTGCATATAAATCCCCGACCTGGGATGTAAGGTCACTCTTATTTCCACTTCAGAAAAGGGTCCCTTTGTCTCTATATAGCACCTTCCACTGTTATAGTCACCAGGGGCTGGAGGTTCTTGTCACGTTTAGACACACTCCCCACTCACAGTTGTAAGTGCATCACATAGGAGAAAGGAGGACTCATAGTGAAGTACATTAAGATCCGTTTATTTAAAATACAAATAGATGTACTCACATTTAGCATGAATAAAAAACGCATGTATGCCGGCCGGCTATCATACACAATCGTCAGAACACGGTGGTGACGTCAGCGCGCCCTCCTCCCGGACGTACGTTTCGTCACAAATGACGTCGTCAGCGGGGATAGGACGCGCCGCTGCATCACCACTCCTATACATACCAGAGGCCGTCCCCCAATCTGAGGCGCGAGCGGCCATGTTGAGTCTGGGAAGAATAGCATCTCTTCTGCCCACAACTCGCTATTATTAAAATTAGACTAGCATACTACTCCTTAGCCACTTCCTTACCGGGCCATTTCTGACACTCCTCTCCTACATGTAAAAATCATCATTTTTTTGCTAGAAAAATACTCAGAACCCCCAAACATTATATATGTTTTTTTAGCAGGTACTCTAGGAAATAAAATGGCAATCATTGCAACTTTTTATATCACACGATATTTGCGCAGGAATTTTTCAAACGCGTTTTTTTTGGAAAAGAAACAGTTTTGTGAATTAAAAAAATACAAAACAGTAAAGTTAGCCCAATTTTTTTGTATGTTGTAAAAGAGGATGTTACGCCGAGTAAATTGATACCCAACATGTCATGCTTTAACATTGCGAACACTCGTGGAATTGCGCCAAACTTTGGTACTTAAAAATCTCCATAGGCGACGCTTTAAAATTTTTTACAGGTTACATGTTTAGAGTTACAGAGGAGGTCTAGTGCTAGAATTATTGCTCTCGCTCTAACGTACGCGGCGATACCTCACATGTGTGGTTTGAACACCGGTTACGTATGCGTTCGCTTCTGCGTGCGAGCTCGCGGGGACTTTAATTTTTAATTTCAGGGGCGCTCGAGCGTGCGTCTTCGCTTGCGT
>BLSH010074850.1:411469-425882 GCA_018402905.1 Glandirana rugosa | reverse complement strand
TGGAAAGACTGAGATCAGAAAAAAAAATTCCGATCCCAGCCTTTCCAGCCGTGATCACGGCTTTGTTTACTAAAGCCGGGCCGGGCGTGACGTCATAACATCGCGCCCGGTTCTCCGAGGGTCATAGAGATGACTGGTGACCAGATGGTCATCAGTCATCTCCCTGACGACACTCCAGCGGCGACGGATCTCTTCTCCCTGCCGCCGATCGTACGGGCGGCACGGGAGAAGCACCGAATGGCGGCGGGAGGGGGGGGACGTCCCCTCCCGCTGCCTACAAGAACGATCAAGCGGCTGAACTGCCGCTATGATCATTCTTGTGGTGTGCAGAATCGCCTGCTGAAAAAAATGATATCTGAATGGTGCCTCTAGCTGCTGGCACCATTCAGATATCCCCCCTCAAAGTCTAGGACGTCCATGGACGTCCTACCGGCGGGAAGTGGTTAGAGAAGCTTTAGCAGTATCAACAATCACATACCCAAATCAATCCACGAAATAGATAGGCATATGACACCACCTCGTTATTTCAAACGGTACATAAAAGTTATACTTGTGCTCCAAAGCGGAGAAATCCATATCAGGATATTGACTACCGTAGATGTTTAAAAGGAGTCAGAGCACCTTTACTAGTTAAATATAACCTTATGAATCTTTTCAATCATCAGGATTTGAATAGTACCCCTTAGCACAATAAGATACTCATAATCCTCTTTATAACTAAAAAATCCTGAAAGTATAAATATAAACAATATATATAAAATATATAAAAAATGAATATGTAGCCCAATTATAAGCAACTTAAAGGGCTATGTCCATTTATCCCTGAAAAAGGCCGCTAAAGAACCAGATCGTGTTTACATTGATGGTTTATCCCCCACAACTTAAAAAAGTCCAGATCTTAATATAAAAGTTTATCTGTTGTTGACAAACCTTTCTTTTCTTATGCCGTGGCCGGGCACCATTTTCCCCATGGCAAATGGTGCCTCCTAGGAGTTACCGCCAGTATCATTAAAGAGGGGTCATACATTCTTAGACTTTAATATTACCACTCAGCCATTATATTAAATGATGCTGTGGTGCTATAACATATTCCTGGATTTTAGTCCCCAACTTGAGGTTCGTCATATGGGTCCATTCATATTGGGCCCACATTCCAACCTCATAACCTAATGAGGCTTGGTCTGGAGATGTATAAAAGTATATATATTATGAGTTGTCAATAAATGCATTGGTATCAACCTCTATGTTTAAACCGTGGGGGACAAAAGATCTTATTCTATAGATCCAGGACATCTCTAATTTAGAGATGCCCCTGATCAAAGAACCCCCCCGCCAATGGGATGTATAATGATCTATCCCCAAAAAGATGGTTTTAGAAGGATCCCTATTATGATGGTCTCTGTAATGTTTAGATACTGAATGGTTCCTGAATCCTGACAGGATGTTAGTTATATGTTCGTTTAGACGAACTTGGAGAGGTCTTTTAGTTCTACCAACATACTGTAGTCCGCATGGACATTGTATCAAATAGACTACTGCTTTGGTATTACATGAGATAAAAGACCTGATATCAAACTGTGTGGATCGACTGGTAGAGGTAAAGGATTGTGTTCTCCTAGTGGTAGAACTATTATAGGAACATACCCTACATCTGCCACATTTATAGAAGCCCTTTAGGTCTTGAAAAAAGATTGGCTTGTTAATAGGGGGATTGATGACATTTGGAGCGACCCTATTTCTCAGGGTGGACGCTCCTTTATAAACTATGGCTGGTCGTTCTGGTAGGGAGCTACCTAAAACACGATCATTTTTAAGAATGTGCCAGTGTCTCGTTATCAGTTGTTTAACCTGTCTTGCTTGGACTGAATAGGTTGTAATAAACGGTAATTGGGGGGCAGTTCTCCGACCTTCAGGGCCTTTTTCTTTCAAGAGATCCTTTCTCTCCATCTGAACCACCTCCTCTAAAATGGGAGATAGGAAATCTTGATCATAGCCCTTCTCACGAAACCTATGAGTCAAGATTCCAGCTTGTTGTTGAAAAGTGTCCATGTAAGTGCAATTGCGTCGAAGACGCATGTACTGACTTTTTGGGACACCTCGAAGCCATGGTTGATGATGACAACTTTTCAATGGAATGAAAGAATTGCGGTCAGAGGGTTTAAAGTAGGTGGAGGTTTTGAAGCGTCCATCCTTGATCTCTATGTTGAGATCAAGGAAGTTAACTATTTGGGGGTATATTATATCATATTTTAATTCTATCCCCCTATTATTGCGGTTCAACATATTGAGGAACTCGTCCAAACTCTGTCTGTCTCCATCCCATAGGAGGAGGACGTCGTCTATATATCTCACCCAGAGGACCACTTCGGGTCTCTCCTGGGCATAGAAGACATCCTCCTCCCACAGGGCCATAAACAGGTTCGCGAGACTCGGTGCATATTTTGCACCCATAGCCACACCTCTAACTTGTTGATAGAACCTCTGGTTAAACCAGAAGTAATTGTGTGTAGCTGCGAACTTGAGGAGTTCCATAATGAACTCTATCTGTTCACTCTGTAACTCTGAGTCACCTTCTAAATAATAACGGACTGCTGAAAGTCCCAAATCATGAGGAATGATAGTATATAGAGAGGTGACATCAGCAGTCACCAAACGTAATCCTTCTGTGGGGGTATAATTCGCAAGGATATTAATGATGTGTCTCGAATCTTTCACATAAGAGGGCATAGTTTTTACAATCGGTTGCAAAAAGAAATCAATATATCTGCCCACCCGGGATGTCAGAGAGTCGATTCCACTGACTATAGGACGCCCAGGTGGGCAGATCGGATCTTTATGCAGCTTGGGGAGATAGTAAATGGCAGGTGTGCGTGGTGCTTTTGGTATCAAAAAGGCACCCTCTTTTTTAGTGAGGATACCCTGTTGCACCCCCCTGTCAACAATCTTCCTCAAGGCTGCTTTATATTTAATTTTTGGGTCGCAGGGCAAGACCTTATACGTATTGTGGTCCCCTATAATTCTATTCATTTCTTCTAGATAGGTTTCCCGATCTAGAACTGCAATCCCACCTCCCTTATCTGCAGGGCGAACAACCAATTGTTTATTCGTACACAGGGGCTCTAATCCAGTTTGTAAATTTTTATTCATGGGAACCTTTTTGTATTCTAATTGTTCCAAATCCCTTAACACCATGTCTCTAAACACCTTCAGAGACGGGGCAAGGGGTCCAGGGGGGTTGAACAAAGATGCATTAGCAAGGCCTGTATGGACAAATTGGGTGGTATTCCTCCCTTGATTACTGATTAAGTTAGATAAAAAATATCTCTTTATGTTCACTCTCCGTACAAACTTATGTATGTCCATGTAGGTTTCGAACTTATTGAGTTTCCTTGGAGGGGCAAATTTGAGGCATTGGTCCAACAGTTGTAATTCTGACTCTGAAAGTACTTTAGAACTTAAATTAAAAATGCCTGATCCTACTACATTTTTGCTCTTTTCAGCTCGTAGTCTCCTCCCCCCTCTGGTCCCTCTTCTGCATCTACCGGCCTTTTCCTGCTCTGTCCCGGTCGAAAAAAAACCCAATTGGGATTTTGTGAAGACTCCCCAAAGGGATATGGTCCCCCATTATTCCTTCCCAGATCGGGAGGTCCATTCTGGAGAGTGCCAGTCCCTGAAGTCGAAGGCCTGGGACTCTCCATGGTATCCATCTCTGGGCCTCTCAGATCACTGAGTGGATAAAATCTGTTGTTAATATTAACATCATATTCTACTTCTTGATTTATCTGGGGGGTCTCTGTCTTGTCCCACCTGTCCTATTTTCCATATGTGGACCCTTTCCTCTATTATCTGGAAAGGGAATATTTTTCCCCCGTGGGGGTGGTTTGTAATTCCCATATGGTATCTGTTGTGGGCCATTGTACGGATAGTCTCTCTGTGATGGACCTCCTTCCCTATGATAGGGGAACTGTCCCATGTTTCTATGCCAGTCCTCACTATTATTGGGCCTCTTATTGGCAAACCTCCCCCCACCGCTTCCTCCTCTAGATGGCCCTTGTTGTCCTTTATTCTGATGTTGATAATATGGAGAGGAGTGTGAAGGTTGGCCCTTGCCCCTTGGGGGTCTTCTTCCAGGTGTGGAAGAATACTCATAAGGGTAGGGGTTTGTTTGAAGGTTATTGTAATATGGTTCCCCATAATTAATTGGGGTCTCTTTGTGTCCCCAAGAGGTACCTTCTTTTTCTTCCAATAATTTTTTTTGCCATTCAAACACTACAGCGGATCTATAATCATTTAGATCTCTATTGAACTTTTTTCTCTTTTTGATTTTTTGGTCTTTCTCCTCTTTTTCTAATATTTTGAGTAATGATAGAGATCTATTTTTATAGTCCTCCCCTTCTCTATAGGGCAAAAGCTTTTCCTTGAGGATTTTAATTTGTTCCTCTTGTCTGGTTAGTTTATCACGTTTTCTGTCCATGAGAAACTTAATCAGACTAAGTCCTGCTGAATTGAAATACTTGAACCACTCTTCTAAATTTTCTTCTCCTTTTTGGGGAGACACCTCCCACCTTAAACTTCTGGGGACCATATTGTTCTTGATATATGTCCCCAGATACTCTATATCCCATTGTGTGTGGATTTCTGATATTGTGAGATTTTTTAGCTTCACAAACATTCCATTTAAATCATTCTCATCATCTTTGTATGCTTCAAAAACACCCTCTGGATTAACCACACGAGTGGCCCTATACTCAAATATGTCCATAAGGGAGAATTATGTTGGACAAAGCAG
Source organism: Glandirana rugosa (assembly GCA_018402905.1). Lineage (NCBI taxonomy): Eukaryota > Metazoa > Chordata > Amphibia > Anura > Ranidae > Glandirana > Glandirana rugosa. The sequence goes on along the minus strand of BLSH010074850.1, from coordinate 421,093 downwards.
CAGTAAAACAAAAGAACAATAAAACATACAATAAACTGCGCTATGAGATCCAAAAACAGCTGCAGCAGAAATACAACTTTTATGTACCGTTTGAAATAACGAGGTGGTGCCATATGCCTATCTATCTCGTGGATTGATTTGGGTATGTGATTGTTGATACCGCTAAAGCTTCTCTAAGGAGTAGTATGCTAGTCTAATTTTAATAATAGCGAGTTGTGGGCAGAAGAGATGCTATTCTTCCCAGACTCAACATGGCCGCTCGCGCCTCAGATTGGGGGACGGCCTCTGGTATGTATAGGAGTGGTGATGCAGCGGCGCGTCCTATCCCCGCTGGCGACGTCATTTGTGACGAAACGTACGTCCGGGAGGAGGGCGCGCTGACGTCACCACCGTGTTCTGACGATTGTGTATGATAGCCGGCCGGCATACATGGGTTTTTTATTCATGCTAAATGTGAGTACATCTATTTGTATTTTAAATAAACGGATCTTAATGTACTTCACTATGAGTCCTCCTTTCTCCTATGCGATGCACTTACAACTGTGAGTGGGGAGCGTGTCTAAACGTGACAAGAACCTCCAGCCCCTGGTGACTATAACAGTGGAAGGTGCTATATAGAGACAAAGGGACCCTTTTCTGAAGTGGAAATAAGAGTGACCTTACATCCCAGGTCGGGGATTTATATGCAACTGAACACTCAGTGTTCTGGTAAGCCCCCTCATTACTATTGGTGGCGGACCTCTTATTCACTTCACCTTTCTTACCTCGTGGTGATACTGCAACTAGGATGATTAACACAGACTTTCTAGTGGTGTAAGGGATACCACATCATTGGGACTTTATAATTTGATTTATTTATTATAAACTGTAAGATGTTTGAATAGCATGAAATGCTTGTGTATAAGAGACCCAGAAGACAAGGCAGGTGAGTTAATATCACTTAATGAACTCTGCTGAGAATGTATGGCCAGTGGAATAGAGCCCTGGAGCAATTTGTATTGACTACTCCTCATATGTACACGGATGTGTCTAGCAGGGTCTCCATGCAGATGGCAAGCCATGGCAACAACAAATTTTAAAATGCATATTAGAGGTCATAAAGGTATCAACAACCACTTCCTGAAAAACCCAGATGGGGTGTCAAGGCGGTCGCTGTAACAAGGTTGATACACTTCGTGGGAAAGCCCTAGACCCCGTGAACATTCCAATAGCATTACAATGCCATAAAAGACACTGAAAATAGAAAACGGCAATTAAATAAAATGACAATATTTCCGACCAAAACCCAATACAATGAAATAACAAAACAGAGATAATCCTTCATCAAAATAGCACCTCATAGCAAAACAAGGAACAAGAGCGGAAAAAAACACCAGAATTATGTAAAAATAATTCTATACATAAGTATATATATGAATATTAATATTAAAGTATGTAAACAATTAAAATATATATCCTTTATACGTTTTTCAATTATTTTTTTTTGGCTTGTTATCGCAACATGCTCCTGATTATTATTTCTTACTTTTTGAACAGCTCTGCACACTACCTGGCTTTTGTCAACCTTTGTGTGCAATTGTTTTAGTTAATTATTATTATTTCTCTATCAGCATAGAAGGCTTATTATGTTGTGGCATTCTCTGATGAGTATACTTTTTGTGCCAATAGTGATTTTTATTTCATTTTAAAACATCACTTTATTTATTAGGCATCCATGCTGGGAATATTTTGATATTTGTGGATGAGGCTCTTTATCTTCTCACATGGTAAAGCTGTCCATTCCTCTTGGCAAAAAGCCTTCAGTTCCTGGAAATTCTTGGGCTGTCTTGCATGAACTGCACATTTGAGATCTCCCCAGAGTGGCTCAATGATATTGAGGTCAGGAGACTGAGATGGCCACTCCAGAACCTTCACTTTATTCTGCTGTAGCCAATGACAGGTCCACTTGGCCTTGAGTTTTGGATCATGTTGGAATGTCCAAGTACGTCCCATGCGCAGCTTCTTGGCTGATGAATGCAAATGTTCCTCCAGTATTTTTTGATAACATACTGCATTCATCTTGCCATCAATTGAGAACAAATTTCCTGTGCCTTTGTAGCTCACACATCCCCAAAACATCAGCGATCCGTGTTTCACAAGCCTTGTTGACTCCTCTCCAAATATAACGTTTATGGTTGTGGCCAAAAATGCTCAATTTTGGTCTCATCACTCCAAATGACTTTGTGCCAGAAGGTTTGAGGCTTGTCTCTGTGCTGTTTGGCGTATTGTAAGCGGGATACTTTGTGGCATTTGCGTAGTAATGGCTTTCTTCTGGCAACTCGACCATGCAAATTGAAGTTATTTGTGGGTTTTTCTTTGCATCCTGAACAATTTTCCTGGCACTTGTGGCTGTAATTTAGTTGGTCTACCTGACCATGGTTTGGTTTCAACAGAACCCCTCATTTTCCACTTCTTGATTAGAGTTTGAACACTGCTGATTGGCATTCTCAATTCCTTGGATATCTTTTTATATCCCTTTCCTGTTTTATACAGTTTAACTACCTTTTCCCGCAGATCCTTTGAAAACTCTTTTGCTTACCCCATGATTCAGAATCCTGAAACGTTACTGCAGCCCTGAATGACAGATGCAAGGGTCTGTCAAGAGTCCAGAAACTCATTGACCTTTTATACACACACTAATTACAAGCAAGCAGATCACAGGTGAGGATAATTACCTTTAATAGCCATTCAAACCTATTTGTGTCAACTTGTGTGCATGTTATCAGGCCAAAATCACCAGGGTATGTAAACTTTTGATCAGGGTCATTTGGGTAGATTCTGTTGTCATTATGATTTAAAAAGAGTAAACACAGTTGATTGATAATGAATGGCTCCAGCCAAACACTAACCATGAAAGAAGTGAAAGAAAAGTTTTCATATTATCATTCATATTCTCTGAAAAATGGCCAAGAAATCATAAATTCTGCCAGGGTATGTAAACTTATGAGCACAACTGTATATATATATATATATACTTATACTTATTTTTGCATACATTTGGTTGTTTTTTTTTTGTCTACCCTTGTTCCTTGTTTTTTAGTGCTATTTTGATGTATGATATCTCATTTTTAATTACTTTGTACTGTTTTTGGTGAGAAATATTGTAATTTTCAGTGTCCTTTATGACATTGTAATGATATTGCAATATCCACAAGGTCTGTAAGGCCCTGAGGAAGCGAGGGCTTTACCACGAAATTGTAGCAAGGTCAACGCGGCCTTGTTACAGCAACCGCCTTGATAACCCAACTTGGTTTTTCAGGAAGTGGTTGTTGATACATTTATGGCCTCTACTCTAAATTTTAATATTTGCTAGTGTGGTTTTATGTATATCAATAAAATAAAATTGAATGTATTACTTTTTAACTGAGTTTGGAGTTTTATGTATATCAATAAAATAAAATTGAATGTATTACTTTTTAACTGAGTTTGGAGTTTCTATCGGAGGCATATGCAAAGTCCCATTATTTTGCTTGTTGTGTCTAGTGACAACTATTCCAATATTGTATATCAGATCATACACTTATGGAGCCCACACTCACATTGCTATCTAAAATCTGGAACGTATACCCTTTTTGGTTCCAACTTAGATCAAGAATGGTACTTTAGCTTTCTATGATATTAATGGTAGTACAGCAGATCCACACATGGTGTGAGACACTCTTAAACCATTCCTTTAGGGCAAATAATAATAGCTCTTTAATGTTGAGAACCTTTGTTCTGAACAAAATAGTGAGACATGCTGTACAGTAATTGGCAAATATATTCCTTAAAGTGGTTGTAAAGGTAAAAGGTTTTGTTTTTTTTACCTTAAAGCGGTGTTCCGGCCTCCCCCTCCAAAAATTAAGTCAGCAGCTACACATACTGCAGCTGCTAACTTTTAATATTAGGATGCTTACCTGTCCTGGAGTCCAGCGATGTCGGCACCGCAGCCGATGTTTCCATCAGCTGTCGGGTGCTGTCGCTGCTATGGCCGGTAAGGGAACCTGGCAGTGAAGCCTTGCTGTGTCCCTACTGCGTGAAGCAAACTGCGCTCTCTTACTGGCCTGGCAGCAGGGGGAGGAGGGGGGGCGGACTTCTGATGTACCTCGCCGTGGCAAGGTCAGATGGAAGTGGGATAGGGTACCTGTCAAAAACAGGTACCCACTACCCCCCTCCCCCCCAAAAGGTGCCAAACGTGGCACCGGAGGGGGGGAGGAGACAGATAAGTGGAAGCTACACTTTTGGGTGGACCTCTGCTTTATTGCATTCTCTGCATTAAAGTGGATGTAAACCTGATTCATGAAATTTGAGCTGGACACATCTATCTGCAATATTTTCTTATCTCTCTTCAAAGCCCTGTGTCTCGTAGCACTGTCCTGCTCTGTTCCTCTGATATCAGCCTGATAACTTTTGAAAAGCTCTCCAAGACCCTGAGATAGAAGTGTGTGTTGGAGGAGGTTGCTATAAATAGATTAGCAGACTGCTGCACGATTCACATGTGTGGGGAGGGGGTTTGTGCCTTTCCTCCAATCAGCTGTCTCCCAGTGTCTCACAGTGTCTAGCAATACTCCACTCCTACAGGGGAATGAGGAAGTGAAAACTCTAACAGAATGTGCACTTTCTAAACAGTATATAAATGTGAAGACAGCAGATATACATGTAAGACGTATATAGGGAGATTTTTTTCAACCCTGTGTATAATCTGAGGCTCTTCACTTCACTTGGTATATGTGAGGGTGTACATCCACTTTAAGGCAGAAAACTTTTTAATAGTGCTTCCCCTCTGCCCGCCCAACCCCCCCCCCAAATACCCACCCGGGCACAATCCCAATCCAATGCTATGCACGTCTGCAGCAGCTTTTCCCCCCTCTCCTCACTCTCACAGGCTTGGCTGAGAACAGCAGAAGCCATTGGCACCTGCTGCTGTCAGGCAAAAGCTGTGAGCAGAAAGCGGGGGCAGAGCGGAGTCCCGATGTCTATGTCAATAGGCTGGGGATCAAGCACGCACAAGTGCTCCCATAGGATGTGGCTTTTTATCGGGGCACATGCTGGGGGAGGAGCCAGGAGCGCAAAAGAGAAGGATCGGGCTGGTCTTTGCAAAATCATTGCACTAAACAGGTAAGTATAACATGTTTATTATTTTAATGGAAAAATAAAAAAGCGTAAAGCTTTACAATCAGTTTAAAGAGAGTGAAGTCATCTGGGTCACCAAGATACTTACAGATTATACATGTCTATGCTATATATTTTACAGCTCAAATGTTCATGTAACATCAGTAGTAAAAGCAATGCTGATAGCCCAATACAAGCCTTAAATATTACCCTCAATGCTGATCTATTACTTTGCATAACTTCAACTGAGTCAAAGCCTTTTTAAGCTTTAGGCCTCATACACATGGGTGTATTAAAAAAAATAAGCAAAACGTCGGGCCCAACGTCAGGGAAAAATAGGAGTTAAAAATGCGATTTCGTCTGTGTTTTGCATCAGCGTTAATGAGCGTTAGTGAGCGTCGGCGTCACTAGGCGTTTTGTTTGAAAAGAACAATCCTCTGCTATTTTTAATGTGAAAACGCCGGTGTCGAAAACGCTGATTAACGCCGGTACAGCTTTAATGCGAGTTAGTAAGTATTTTGCTGGCTCTGTGTCAAAAATGCCTCAGAACGAGCTGGCCATGGGTTCTACTGTCAGCTCACTAATGCCGGCGCCATCTACAGCTCAAAAACATTGGCGTTTTTATGGGGCCATTGAATAACATGGAGAGCTGCAAAAAAACGCTAAAAAACATGGCGTCAAAAAATGCTCCTGTGTATGAGGCCTTAAAGTGTGACATACCTGCGATCTCAGAGACCTAAGTAGATCTTTTAGAGTCTTCTACAAGCTCTGTTTGCTCTACTTCATTCATTAACTGCACTTCTGTATGTGTACTGCATATACAAATTGGCAAAGCTGGATCAGGTGATCAGGAGGAAGTTTGGTTACACGTCAATCCCCTAGTGGCAGCGGTATCTGTATGTGTTTCAGAACTTGATGCCAGCCTAGAAGAGGACTCCAATCTGTGTAAACCTATTCATCTTCTGAACTAGATGACCTAATATATATATATATACAGTATCTCACAAAAGTGAGTACACTCCTCACATTTTTGTAAATATTTTATTATATCTTTTCATGTGACAACACTGAAGAAATTACACTTTTCTACAATGTAAAGTAGTGAGTGTACAGCTTGTATAACAGTGTAAATTTGCTGTTCCCTCAAAATAATTCAACACACAGCCATTAATGTCTAAACCACTGGCAACAAAAGTGAGTACACTCCTAAGTGAAAATGTCCAAATTGGGTCCAAAGTGTCAATATTTTGTGTGGCCACCACTGCCTTAACCCTCTTTGGCATGGAGTTCACCAGAGCTTCACAGGTTGCCACTGGAGTCCTTTCACTCCTCCATGACGGCATCACAGAGCTGGTGGATGTTAGAGACCTTGTGCTCCTCCACCTTCCATTTGAGGATGTCCCCCAGATGCTCAACAGGGTTTAGGTCTGGAGACATGCTTGGCCAGTCCATCGCCTTTACCCTCATCTTCTTTAGCAAGGCAGAGGTCGTCTTGGAGGTGTGTTTGGGGTCATTATCATGCTGGAATACTGCCCTGCGGCCCAGTCTACAAAGGGAGGAGATCATGCACTGCTTCAGTATGTCACAGTACATGTTGGCATTCATGGTTCCCTCAATGAACTGTAGCTCCCCAGTACCGGCAGCACTCATGCAGCCCCAGATCATGACACTCCCACCACCACGCTTGATGCTTTACTTCTCACCTGGTTGCCGCCACACACACTTGACACCATCTGAACCAAATAAGTTTATCTTGATCTCATCAGACCACAGGACATGGTTCCAGTAATCCATGTCCTTAGTCTGCTTGTCTTCAGCAAACTGTTTGTGGACTTTCTTGGGCATCATCTTTAGAAGAGGCTTCCTTCTGGGATGACAGCCATGCAGACCAATTTGATGCAGTGTGTGGCATATGATCTGAGCACTGACAGGCTGACCCCCCACTGCTTCAATCTCTGCAGCAATGCTGGCAGCACTCATACATGTATTTCCCAAAGACAACCTCTGGATATGACGCTGAGCATGTGCACTCAACCTCCTTGGTCAACCATGGCGAGGCCTGTTCTGAGTGCAACCTATCCTGTTAAACCGTGTGCTGCAGCTCAGTTTCAGGGTCTTGTCAATCTTCTTATCCACTTCCTTACTGGGCACTTAAACCCCCCTCCTGCCCAGACCAATTTTCAGCTTTCAGTGCGCTCACACTTTGAATGACAATTACTCAGTCGTGCAACACTGTACCCGTATGAAATTTGCGTCCTTTTTTTCACACAAATAGAGCTTTCTTTTGGTGGTATTTAATCACCGCTAAGTTTTTTATTTTTTGTGCTATAATTTAAAAAAGACCGAAAATTTAGAAAAAAAACACATTTTTCTTCGTTTTTGCTATAAAATTTTGCAAATTAGTAATTTATCTTCAGAAATTTTGGCCAAAATGTATAATGTTATATATCTTTGGTAAAAAATAACCCAAATTAGTGTATATTAATTGGTCTGTGTGAAAGTTAGAGGGTCTACAACCTATGCGGCAAATCACTGAAAATTGATCACACCTGATGTACTGACGGCCTATCTCATTTCTTGAGACCCTAACAAGCCAGCAAAGTACAAATACCCCCCAAATGACCCCTTTTTGGAAAGAAGACATTCCAAGGTATCTAGTAAGTAACATAGTGAGTTTTATGAAGTTGTCATATTTGCCCACAATTCTTTGCAAAATGAAGATTTTTTTTTTTTTCCTCAACAAAATTGTCATTGTAACAGGTTATTTCTCTCACATGGCATATGCATACCTCAAATTACACCCCAAAACATATTCTACTACTACTCCTGAGTATGGCGATATCGCATGTCTGGGACATTTTTACAGTCTGGCCACATAGAGAGGCCCAACATTGAACTAGCACCTTTTTTTCGAAGCATAAATTACACATCTCATTTCTCAACCACCTATTACACTTCTGAAGGCCCTGGAGCACCAGGACAATGGAAACGCCCACAAAATGACCCCATTTTGGAAAGCTAACACCCCAACGTATAATCTATGAGGCATAATGAGTTTTTTGAACGGTTCATTTTTTTCCAGAAGTTTTTGGAAAATGTGGGAAAAAAAATGAAAACACATTTTTTTTACACAAAGTTGTCCATTTGTAAGACATTTCCAACAGATAGCATGTACATAGCAAAAATGACACCCCAAAACACGTTCTGCTAGTCCTTCTGAGTATGGCAATACCACATGTGTGAGACTTTTACATAGCCTGGCTACATACAGAGGCCCAACATGCAAGGAAACCCGTCAGGTGTTCTAAGGACACATAGCATTACAAATACCAAGAATTACACCCCAAAATACATTATGCTGAGTAAAGGGTAAACAAAATATTACCTGTGGTTTTAGTATTGCAGCTGTCCACAGGAGGATAGCACTGGTCCAGGCAGAAGGCAGGGACTTGGTCAGCTACAGCAAACACAATTGTCCAGGCAACAGGCAGGAATACTGTCCATAGTACAGGCAGGGATATTGTCCATATACAGTCCACGGTCAGGGCAGGCAGAGATGTTTTCCAAAGATACCAAAATATTGGTCCTGGTAGTAGCACAACAAACGCAGTTTTCCAGGCAACAAGCATGAATACTGTCCATAGTCAGTACAGGCAAGCATACTGTCCATATACAGTCCAAGGTCAGTGCAGACAGATTTTGTCAACAGTGCCATAATATTGGTCCTAGTAGCAGGCAGAAACATGGTCCATAGTCCAGGTAGCAGCAGAGGTGTGGTCAATTCATCCGGTAGCAGAGGAATGATGGCAATAAGTCCTGCAGGCAGAAGCAGGGCCTTGGTCAGGCCAGAATGGGGAAAGGGGTAGAGGCTTCTCCCACCCAATCTCTTTGAAGCCTCCGAGTCTCCAGACCCTAATCTGGGAGAGAGAAAACAAAAACAATGTTTTCTTCTTCCAGAAAAAACATTCTGGAGCCCCTCACATATGTGAGACCCCTGTGTTGTGAATCCCACTACTCCAATTGCAGAGTACAAGATCAGTCCAAGAGGCAGGCAAAAAACGTGGTCAAACAGTCCATGGTCAGTTCCAGATCAGGCAGAAGTATGTACAAAATCGGTAGGCAGAAGCATGGTCGAATAACAGTCCAGGGTCAATTCCAGATCAGGCAGAAGTCTGTACAGGACCTGACAATAAGCTGGTACGAAGACGGATGGCTAAAACATGTATGAAGACGGACTAGACCTTGACTGGTACCTGACAAACTGGTGCAAAAAACGGACGGAGAACCTGACTAGAACATGAGACGTTAACCTCATCACCCTAAGTGTTGTGTCCCCAGAGTGTATACACTCCCCGAGGTCTTACAAAAAAGACCTTCTTCTTTTGTAACAAAAACAAAAGAGAGAGGGTCTAATCCCAGACCTCTGAGCCTCCGAAGTTTCTCTAACCCACCCTCTTCGGAGATGGGGAAAGGGGTAAGACCGGACTGGTTCCG
>BLSH010074850.1:387524-400921 GCA_018402905.1 Glandirana rugosa | reverse complement strand
AGAGGGTCCAGACACGAGATGGTACTTTAATTTAAGGACGTCCCTGTCTTTGGTAGAACAATGGGACCGCAACCAGACAAACAAAACAGAGTAGGTCCAGTTTCCCCGTACCAGGCTGTGATCCGCCTTGAAAGACGGTTCTTCTTTTATAGCGTCCCTCAGGTCTCGGGTGAACTACCGTTCTGTGAGGGAGAGGTGGTGTCGCATCAAAGAGAGACGACGGCAGTCAAAGGATGACTCTTTTTGATGTCCCACGAGAAGGGGTAACTGGTCAACTCTGTTATGGCGAGGATTCGGGAGTGAACTCCGTAGACAGACGTGGTGTTTGGTCGGACCATGCCCCTTTGACCTGGATGAGACAAAACAAACAGACCAACGCCAGGGTAACAAGATGGTTTCTGTCCCTGCAGGAATTTAATTTCATGGTAGAGCACAGACCTGGGAGATAGCATCAAAATGCCGATGCCCTCTCCCGAGTACATTGTATGGTGTCTAATGGTGCCTCCAACACCTCCGCGTTGAGGCAGAGGGGGGGGGATATGTACAGGACGCCAAGGGTGGGTCCTGGACGGGTGCTATATATCACCAATATTTGGGTTATGGTCTTTTTGAAAGGAAAGTGGTAGTGCTCAGGGGGTCACCCGAGGGGGGTGAGAAGTTCCGGGAGTAGCGAGAGCACAGGGAGGGCTGACTCGCAGTTCTCCCTACTTTTTATAGAGAGGTAGTAGGGACCCGGAATTTCGGAGGCCCTAAAGTGATATTTGGGTGGGATAGGGCCTCCACCCCTGATTACAGGGAAACCAGCACACATGGGGGTTAATAGCAGCCAGGAAGCAGCTCATAAGGAGAGGAAGTGGTGTGTAGCTGGTGTGTGAGGAGGAGCTGGGAGGAGACACCAGTGTTTTGGCAGAGCTGAAAGTGTTTGGAGACACACGTGTGCTGGGGACTGAAAACAAAACTTACCTGACAAGGACCGTGCAAGGTCCTGGGTTGAAGAGTCTTCCAAGAACTGTATGTTACTTTTACTTTATTTCTGTGCTGAAGATAAGCGGACTTTTCTGTTGTTGGTTTTGTTTTGCTGCTGAAAGCTTACCTTTGTTTTTGTTTATTGGGAAAATAAACCCACTGACTGTTTAAGTTACCGGCTTGTGCACTCAATCCTGTGAAGCTACATCCCCCAACTTTACAATATATATATATATATATATATATATATATATATATACACAGTATCTCACAAAAGTGAGTACACCCCTCACATTTTTGTAAATATTTTATATATATATATATATAATTTCTGCTTTACTGTGCTAGAGATTTTTGCCATTAAATAAAAATCTTACAACCCACATATTAAAGCAGAATGGATTAGAACTTTCAGTAAAACCACTTTACAAGCTTACATTTATTTACAGTAGCTGTCATGAATTTGACAAAATTTGCACACCCTGACTTACAGAGCCTGAAACAAGGAAGCATCAAGATCTTTAAAGCTGAACTCAAGACAGATGTAAAAACACGATTAATACAATATATCCTATTCTATCCTATCCTTATGTATTATCCTTATACGCTACAATAAAAGCTGATGTCAAGAAGCTATTTCTGATTTCGACACAAACAGATTCTGGTTGTGTTTTTGCATTATTTGGCATGCATTCAGATGCTGGAGCATATGCTGTTTAGCAAACAGTATTTGTTAGAGATTTAACTATAATGTACACCAGGGCTGCTGTTAGAAATAACGGGGTCCCATAGAGCCTACCTGACAGGGCCCCCCTGGCCGAAAGTGACTGACGGCATAGATTTATCAGTCCCTTTCTCTGCAACCTGCACAGATGAATGAATAGGAAGCGCTCTGAGGTTTCCTGCTCATTCACAAACTGAATCATAGTAAATACAGTTTACTATGCTTCAGTGATGAACGGGCACAGGAGTGATTGGTACCGATCACTGATTATGTTCATTCATCCAGAAAATGACATATTTACCTACCCCTTCCCTGCTCTGCATCCTGAAACATCCATCGGTGTGCCTGCAGCGGCTGCTGGTGGGAGAGGAGAGGAGGGAAGCCAGCAGCGCTGCCAGGGAAAGGGGCACACAGGGGGGCCCAGACAGCAGATGGAAGCGGTGCTTGTACTAGAATCAATCCCCCTGCATTGCAACTGGGGGAGAAAGAGGAGGAGAAGCTGGCAGCACTGCGGAAAGGGGGGGGGGCAGAAGAGGATTGGTGTCTGCAGTAAGACAGCACAGACAGCCCTACTACTCAGCAGGTGCCTGGGCCCCCCTTTTAAATTGATGGGGCCAGATGCAACAGGCTGAATGTAGTGTGAGAGGTCAAACACTTAAAGCTGAACTCTTGGGTAAACCAAAAAATAAAAAACCCTTGCAGTGGGGTTTCTCGAGTACTGCAAGGGGTAAATGCTTGTTTATGTCTAGGGTACAAGTTAAAAGGACTTTTACTTACCTAATCCCTCGCTCCTGCAGGCTCCCCCATCCTATAAGACCAGCTGGCATTCTCTTCTCTAAGGTGCTCCATCTGTTGCAGGTACTCTAACATCATCAAATATAATGTACAATAGCCCAATAATTGTGCGTGAGGGCACAGAGGGACTGCCCACAAAACAGAACGTCAGAAAGAAGGGTTGAGCGCTGGCTGCCAGGGGAGCAAGGGGTAAGGTAAGTGGAAGTCCTTTTTACTGGTACCTTAGGGATAAACAAGCATTTAACTTTTGCAGTGCAGGGAGGGAGCCCCACAGCAAGGGATTTTTTTTCCTGGATTTACGCTTTAATAATAATAATAATAATCCAAGATTTATTATTCAGAATATTGTATAAATTCAGGTACGACTATTTCTTTTTAAAGCCCCTACAACAAACTATTCTGGTTGTCTAATTGACAAGACTATCCATTCTGAATAATAGCAGCCATGTCATATTAAGAAAAAAAAAAGACACATAATACATTCTATATAGAGATCTAAAACAGTTCTGCCATTAGAAACCATAGATAGTTTCTGTTTCCGTCCAGAGTTCCTCTTTAATGTAAAAATGTGAGACCAATTTCTTAGACTGTTAAGCATGGAAAGTAGGGCACAAGAACAATTCTAGAGAAAAATAGTTTTTGTCAGCAAAAATTTATAGCCTAGGTATAAAAATCTATTGTGATCCAAGCCAGGACCCAGCGGCACAGGAAGACCTCTGTGCATATTGCCTGATATTTTTCCATTGCTAACAGCTGCCATTTCAATGTACTGTTCCAGGTGCCTAAACTGCCACCATTTGCCCAGTCAGCAGTCCTTGCAGCTTTATTTTTCATAAATCTTAATATTTTCAGAATTGAGAAAATTAATCCCATCTAAATTATAATAAGACAGGAAGGGGTGCCCTAAAGTAAATGCCAATTCAAACTAAGACTGTGTAATGTATAGCCAAACTTTTTTACAGTATACAGTATGGGGTAATTACAACTTCTGTTAAGTTTTCATTGCTGTCAGTGTTCTCACTAGGTAGATTCACCCTCTCTTTTTGTACCGGTGGCCATTAACAGCAAGATAGAAAACCTAAGTTTTAAAGCTGTCACAAAAAGTGGTGAGAGTTCGTCTTTCAATGGGATTAGTTGCTCTAGCAGTGGCGGTCCACAGCACTTACCCCATAAGCGGCAGGGATCGGCGGGCACATCGTGGATCGACAGGCACACATTGGCGGGGATCGGTGGGCACATCAAGCAGAGGATCAGGCTGCGGCAGGCATCTGGCAGTGTCTCCTGTGTCCTCTTCTCTTCTGAGATCACGGTGGCTTCTGCCGTGCATCTCCTCCCCTAGGCATCCAATAGGATTGCCTATCCTTTCAGCCAATCGGGTGACGGGTATCAGAACCGCTTCCCAATTGGCCGGGAAGAGGATCAGTGTTGCAACAGCAAATTTTTATTCACTGTTGCAACACACCTGAGTGGGCTCCGGACGCAATGGTCTGCGCCCCGAGCCCATGCTATTTTGAAGCCTATTAGAGCCCCCAATCCCTACCATAGGAATTCATGCACCCGGCATCCTGAAAGCAGTGTTGGCAAGTAAATTTACGGGCAGCCCGTAAAAACAAGCAGATTTTCGGGGCACCCGTAAATGTCCGTTACGGGCAGCGGTGCCCGTAAAAAGATGGCCACGAGCCGACCATGCAACTGCGCATGCGCCGTTCCGAAGCCAGCAGGACTCGGGAAAGCTTGTACATGCTCAGCCGGGCGGCGCATGTGCAGTAACGTGATGGCGCTGCCATTTTGAATGGAAGCCAGCTGCCTGAGTGCCAGTCCACTCATTCTTGGCGGAGCCACAGCGGCCGGTGCCTCGTGCACTCGCCCCAGCAGTGGAGGAGCTGAGCAGGGGTGAGAAGAGAGTGACTGTGACACTGTATGGGGATAGCAAAAAGGGGGCAGAGGAGGACATTACGGGGGGGGGGGGGGGTGACGCCATGCAGGGACAGAGAAGGACACTCATGTGCTGCCCTGTGGAGAGGTGAAAGGGACACAGGAGGAGGACACACTGATTGTGGAGAGGTAATATGAAGGTGGACAGAGGAGGAAGCTACTGTGAGGGTGTGAGGTGGACACTACCATGTCTGCAGCCTCTGTCCACCTCCTGTATAATATCCACAGCCTCTGTCCACCTGCTGTATAATGACCACAGCCTCTGTCCACCTCCTGTATAATATCCGCAGCCTCTGTCCACCTCCTGTATAATATCCGCAGCCTCTGTCCACCTCCTATATGATATCCGCAGCCTCTGCTCACCTGCTGTATAATGCCCACAGCCTCTGCTCACCTGCTGTATAATGCCCATAGCCTCTGTCCACCTGCTGTATAATGTCCACAGCCTCTGTTCACCTCCTGTATAGTATGGATAGGAAGGGTGGCGGTGGTGCTGGGGGGGGGGAGGTGTTTTCTAGTAACAACTGTGAGGAAGATTTCCCTTTCCTCTCACTTCCTACTGCGTCTCTGAGACAGGAAGTGAAGAAATATCTCCCTAATGGGACCACAAACTGAAAAAATAAAAGGACATTAGTTTTATACCTTCACTTCCCCATCCAAAATTAAATATAAAAGTTGTGGCTATGAATACACTTTAAGCAAACATAACCTTCAGCGAAAACCTCACTGAAAACAGGCACGGGGACAACCAATACATTTTACTAAAACTACTACATTGCAGTTCACCAGGATTGTTAATCACTATACAGGCAGTCCCCGGGTTACAAACAAGATACAGGCGGTCCCTGGGTTACAAACAAGATAGGGACTGTAGGTTTGCTCTGAAGTTGAATTTGTTTGTAAGTCAGAACAGGTAAATATTTTAAGTGTAGCTTCAGCCAAAAAAAAATATTTTTGAGCTTTTTGGATAGCATAGGGAAGGGTTAATACCCCTGTAATGTTTGTTTTGTTGTCTGTTTCTGTTCAGAAGATTTCACCTCACTTCCTGCCCCAATGATAATTGGATTTTGAAATTTTTGGGTTGTTGTGGAAACAAGGATTGGTGATAAAGCATCGGTGCAGACACCTTTTCCCATAATAACTCTTACAGGAGTGAATTTCCCTTCCTAGTAGGAGATTTCCTCTCACTTCCTGTTGTCTCCTTCCGTTTGTAAGTAGGAGTCGTTTATAAGTTGGATGTTTGTAACTAGGGGACCGTCTGTAGGGACTTTAGGTTTGTTCTTAAGTTGAATTTGTTTGTAAGTCGGAACAGGTACATTTTTTAAGTGTAGCTTCAGCCAAAAAAAACAATTTTCAAGCTTTTTGGATAGCATAGGGAAGGGGTAACACCCCTGTAATGTTTGTTTTGCTGTCTGTGGTTCTGTTCAGAAGATTTCACCTCACTTCCTGTCCCAATGATAATTGGATTTTGAAAATTTCAGGTTGTTGTGGACACAAACCTTGGTGATAAAGCCTCAATGGAGACACCTTTTTCCCATAATAACTCTTAGGCTGGATTCACACCATTGCGGTGCGAACTGAAGGTCCATTTTCACAGCTAATTGACAAAGTAGTTGTTCAGCGTTTTCAGGTCAGTTTTTGATCAGGATCAGGTCAGGTTTACATCAGTATCAGTTCAGGACTCTTTTTCAATTTGCACTGAATCCGCACCCCAGCTGTACCGGACATATGTGAACAGGCACAATAGAAAGCAATGTTCTTTCAAGTGTCATGCGAATTGAATGCAGTGTAAGCCACATCCAATTCGCATAGGTGTGAACCCAGCCTCACAGGAGTGAATTTCCCTTCCTAGGGGGAGATTTCCTCTCACTTCCTGTTGTCTTCCTCCATTTGTAAGTAGCAGCTTTAACTGTAGAGAGCTGTAGCTGTAGAATGAGTTTTGCAGCGTTTTTGCAGTAGGGTTTTTTAGCGTGTGCGTTTTTAGCATTTTTTAGCAAAACTGTACTCCCTCAAAAGCTTATGGTTTAAAAACGCTCATAAACGCAAGAGTTAGAGCGTTTTTACAGTTGCAAAACTCCTCTTCAAACCCACTAGTTCTGGATTTTTTTTCCAGCCAGAAAATTCCCTGCCAAAAAACGCTATTAACAGCCTATGTGTGCATGGACACATAGGATAACATGCTGGAGAGGTTACTGGCTACAGAAAAAACACCTCAAACCAAAAACAGCAGCTGTAAAAATGTCCACTGTGCATGAGGACTTAATGTTCAAATATACTCTATATTACCAAAAGTATTGGGACGCCTGCCTTTACACACACATGAATTTTAATGGCATCCCAGTCTTAGTCCGTAGGTTTCAATACTGAGTTGGCCCATCCTTTGCAGTTATAACAGCTTCAACTCTTCTGGGAAGGCTTTCCGCAAGGCTTAGGAGTGTGTCTATGGGAATGTTTGACCGTTCTTCCAGAAGCGCATTTGTGAGGTCAGGCATTGATCTGGACGAGAGCGCCTGGCTGATAGTCTCCACTCGAATTCATCCCAAAGGTGTTCTATCGGGTTTAGGCCCAGGTTCTGTGCAGTCAAGGTCCTCCACCCCAAACTCGCTTATCTATTTCTTTATGGACCTTGCTTAGTGCACTGGTCCAAATCATTTGATGGAGGGGGGATTATAGTGTGGGGTTGTTTTTCAGGGGTTGGGCTTGACCCCTTAGTTCCAGTGAGGGCGTATACATACCAGGATATTTTGGACAATTTCATGCTCCCAACCTTGTGGGAACAGTTTGGGGATGACCTCTTCCTGTTCCAACACGACTGCGCACCATTTGACAAAGCAAGGCACATAAAGACATGGATGAGCAAGTGTGGAGTAGAGGAACTTGACTGGCCTGCACAGAGTCCTGACCTTAACCGGGTAGAACAACTTCGGGATGAATTAGAGCGGAGACTGAAAGCCAGGCCTTTTTGTCCAACATCATTGACTGACCTCACAAATGCGTCTCTGGAAGAATGGTCAAACATTCCCATAGACACACTCCTAAACCTGGAGGACAGCCTTCCCAGAAGAGTTAAACCTGTTATAGCTGCAAAGGGTGTGCCAACTAAATATTGAATGCTACATCCTATGGACTAAGACTGGGATGCTATTAAAGTTCCTATGCATGTAAAGGCAGACGTCCCAATACTTTTGGTAATATAGTTGTAGCACCCTGGTCCTAAACAGGGCTGCTAACAAATTTAGTTGTGCTAGGTGGTAACTAGCCTGGCTAATTGGTAAGGGATCCACTGACTTTACCTTAAGCCTGAGCCTGGTTTAGTTCCTCTCTTCTGTCACACAAGGTGGCATTGCTGCCTCTAACATTAGAATGATGGATTACAGTTGGCACAGGTTATGAATAGATATGTTATCTCAGCCAATCAGCAGGGGTTTCTTTTGGCCCCAGAGTATGCTGGGATAGACTATTTATTTGGGAGGAGTCAGGTGATCGGGGTTCTTAGCCACCTGGGTGACTGCCTGGGTGGACGTGTGTCTCATGGCCCCGGGTTGCTAGGTCAGAAGCCTGAGGCCTATCCCGGAGCAGCTGTCGGAGGCCTAACCATGTGTGCTTAGAGGTTCTGCCTGAGGGAGAGCCGGATCGGTGCCAGCGGTAAAGGAGAAGCAGTTGCCACAAAGGGACAACCACTCCTGTTACCAGAGGCAGGTGTAGAAAGGATGGAAGTCTGAAAAAGTACCAGAGCAACCCTTTCACTAGCCAGGGATGGTGAAGAGGTGGGAAAGCTTGAGTAGTCTCATCCGGGAGCCCAGCAGGAGGCGTGGGTGCACCTTGAAGATAAGTACAGCGGGTAGCTGTAAGTAAAGCCAGGGACCCAGCGGGACAGCGTGGGTGAGGCTTGATTGATCTACAGTGGGATACTGTGAGATGTGAGCAGAGATCTACAACAGGTTACTGTGAGTTATGTGTGCAGATCTACAGTGAAGCATTGAAAGTGAAGTGTTGCTATAGGAGACAGCAGTTGCTACGAACATACAGATTGCTGTACAGTTAGCCAAATTTTATTTTTGTATGCAGAGTCTGCCTATTTGCACATTACATTTGCTTAAGGGTGTCCTGGCCCTAACCCCCTCTCCCCCCCAGTTCTTGTTAACAGACAATACATCTCTTTTTGTTCATTTCAAAAGTGACTGGCGCTCAATCATTCCACATAGCACTACACCCACCATGCCTAATAACCTACACCCAAGGAGGAATGTCAGCTGCCCCTGACTCTGGAGGTCACCATCAGGCCTCTGAAGGGCAGGGGTATCGCTACATAGTGTATATGCTGTATGAGCTCAGCATCAAACACTAACATCAACAATACGTTTTCAGGCTTGCTGACCATTTTCATGAATCAAAGCTTTTATATTAGTTTTTCTCAAGCAGAGCTAATGTCCAACAAAATGATAACAAGTAAGGATTCGCCCAGTACCATCTCTTTACTGGACCCTTACACATTTGCAGGATTTCACACCATGATTTTTCAGCCAGAAGCTTCTTATGTAAAGCCTTGATGCATTCCAGCACTGAATTTTTTTTTCAAGAATATGCTCTGAACCAACTAGGGCTGTTTGTCCCAGTGCTTAACCACTTCAATACTATGCACTTAGAACACTTTACTACCAGACCAATTTTCAGTTTTCAGTGCTGTTGTGCTTTGAATGACAATTGCGCGGTCGTGCGACGCTGTACCCAAACAAAGTTTTTATCATTTTGTTCCCACAAATAGAGCTTTCTTTTGGTGGTATTTGATCACCCCTGCGGTTTTTATTTTTTGCGCTACAAATAAAAAAAGACTGAAAATTTTGAAAAAAAAAATTCTCCATTTTTGTCACAAAACTTTGTAAATAAGTAAATTTTCTCCATCACTGGTGGGCACTGATGAGGCTACACTGACGGGCACTGATGTGGCAGTACTGATTGGCACTGATGAGGCGGCACTGATGAGGTGGCACTGATGATGAGGCACTGATATGCAGGGATGATGAGCACTGTTAGGCAGCACTGATAAGCAGCACTGACGGGTACTGAGAGGTGGCACTGATATACAGCACTGATGGGCACTGATATGTAGCACTGACGGACACTGCTAAGCGGCACTGATGGGCACTAATAGACAGCACTGATTGGCATTCATAG
Organism: Glandirana rugosa; assembly: GCA_018402905.1. Classification (NCBI taxonomy): domain Eukaryota; kingdom Metazoa; phylum Chordata; class Amphibia; order Anura; family Ranidae; genus Glandirana; species Glandirana rugosa. The sequence goes on along the minus strand of BLSH010074850.1, from coordinate 391,326 downwards.
GCGGCACTGGGCACTGATAGGTGGCACTGATGGGCACTGATAGGTGGGAACTGGTAGGTGACAATGGTGGGCACTGATATGTGGCACTGGTATGCATTGATAGGGGCATTGGTGGGCACTGATAGGGGCACTGGTGGGCATATACATTGATAGGGGCTCATTCCCTGGTGGTCTAGGGTGGCATCTGAAGGTGGCACTGAGTGAAGGTGGCACTGAGCAGTATGTCACTTACCTGGTGGTCTAGGGGGGTCTCCCTGGTGGTCCCTGGTCGGCTCCCTGGTGGTCCAGATTGGCTCCCTGGTGGTCCTGGGTGGGCACATCCCTGGTGGTCTCTGGGCAGGCTCCCTGGTGGTCTAGGATGGCGATCCGAGGGAGGGCTGTGCTGATAAATCATCAGCACAAACCCTCCCTGTCAGGGATGCAGCCGATCAGCTCTCCCCTCATCAGGTCTGCAGACCTGAGTACAGGAAAGCCGATAAACGGCTTTCCTGTATTACACTGTGACCAGCCGTGATGGGTCATGGCTGGTCACATGGTAAAGTGCTTTGGATCGAAGCACTTTACCGAGATCGGCATTGCGGGGGGTCAGTCTGACCTCCCACACCACCGATCGCCGCGATGCGCGCCCCCCCGGGCGCGCGGCGGCTTGTTATCCTGAGTACGTCATATGACGTCCAGTCAGGATAACTAAGCCACTTCCCGGCCGTCATTCTGCATACGGCGGTCGGGAAGTGGTTAAAGAGGGACTGAACTCTGGAAGTTGTGCCTAAAAAGGTTAAGCAGACTAGAAAAATGTCACTGATATTGCCTGTGGTCTTCCTGCAGCTGATCTTTTCCTCATTATTTATTTCATGTACTTATATAGCGCCGTCAATTTATGCAGCGCTTTAGATATATTATACATTCACATCAGTCCCTGTGCTCAAGGAGCTTACAATCTAAGGTCCCTAACTCACATTCATACATACTAGGGCCAATTTAGACAGTAGCCAATTAACCTATTATAATGTCTTTGGAGTGTGGGAGGAAACCCACACAGGCACAGGGAGAACATGCAGACTTCATGCAGGTAGTGCCGTCGTTGGGATTCAAACCAATGAACCTAGTGCTGCTAGGCGGGAGTGCTAACCACTTAGTCACGGTGCTGCCCATCATTGACTTATCATGTCTTGTTGTGCACTGATATACAGTACTGCTTAGGCACAATTAACACTTCACTTTTTGATTTAAGGTCCACTCGGGGGCGTAACTACAGGGGTTGCAATTGGGGAGATTGGAACGGGTCGGTAAATTTGTCATTTACCGGCTCCTTCCTTTTCTGAATGGACAGAGTCAGTGATTGGTACCAACTGGTTCACTCATAGCTGGAGCATAGTAAACTGTTTTCACTATACTTTAATTTCTGAATGAATGGGAGGTTCAGAACAGAACTATTTGTTTATTCGGTGGGACCATAATAAAGAGACCTGCAACGGGAGTAAAGGGCCCCAGGATCAGAGGGAAGGGCCCTGGCCAGGGGTCAGGGGGGGGCCTTCATAATTTCTTGCACCAGGGCCTCGAAGGTTCTAGTTACGCCTCTGGGTCCACTTTAAATGAAGGGGAGAAGGAAGACTCTGTAAGTGTATATAATAAATCCTACAGACCTGAGGTGCTGGGGAACCAAGGGACACGGCAGACAGGACACACTTTACCAATACCTGAATGACCAGAGCAGGTGACTTTTGTCCATCACATGCAGGCTAAAAGCCAATATGAGCATTTGCAAAACCCTGCATTGAAGCCTCAGGAGTAGCTGGTCAACTGCTGCCTTTTATCATTCTCTTGTCTTATTTTATGACAGCCATCAGTGGCACTATTATCTCTTTTCTCTATTTAAAACTTTTATGGTTTTATCCTTACTTATCTTCACATAATTTAATTTTTTTCCCAGATTGTTTATCCTGTTCTATGCCAGCTGCATACCAATTTTTAACTTGTTATTTTTTTTTCTTATTTATGAAGCAAGACTATATAAAGTAAAAGGAACTTTTGAAACCCAGCATGAACATGGAAAATAAGCCAAACAAAACAGATTTCAACTACATGTAAAGTACTACTGTATTATAAATTCTTCTTTGAGAAAGTTTTTTCCTAAAATTAAATTAAAGAATGCTTCATGGAAAGTGGGATGCTCTTTAAAAAGCAGATGGATGCACCTAGTAACTCATTTGGAAATTGTATCTTGCTGGTATCTGCACAAAACTATAAAATATATATATAGTGAGTTATATAATTATTATTATTATTATACAGTATTTATATAGCGCCGACAGTTTGCTCAGCGCTTTACACTATTAGGGCAGACAATACAATACAATACAGGAGGAATCAGAGGGCCCTGCTCGGTAGAGTTACAATCTAGGAGGGAGGGTTAAATGATACGAGAGGGAAATAACTGTGGGGGGATGGGTTGATTGAGAATAAAAAAGTAGAGTTGTTAGGTGGCGGCAGGATAGGCTTCCCTGAAGAGAAAAGTTTTCAGGGATCGCCTAAAGGTGGAAAGATTTGGGGATAGTCTGACAGATTGGGGTAGGGAGTTCCAGAGGATGGGAGTGGCTCGGGAGAAGTCTTGGAGGCGAGTATGAGAGGAGGTGATGAGGGAGCTGGAGAGCAGGAGGTCTTGAGAGGAGCGAAGAGGACGATTAGGTTGGTATTTTGAGACTAGGTTGGTGATGTAGCTGGGAGCAGAGTTGTGGATGGCTTTGTAGCTCATGGTTAGTATTTTGAATTTAATTCGTTGGGCGAGTGGCAGCCAATGGAGGGATTGGCAGAGAGGGGTGGCAGACGCTGAACGATTTGTAAGATGGATGAGTCTGGCAGCGGCATTCATGATGGACTGGAGGGGGGATAGTCTATTTAAAGGTAGGGAGTTGCAGTAGTCGAGGCGAGAGATGACCAGGGAGTGAATCAGGAGCTTTGTGGTTTCATTGGTTAGGAAGGGACGTATCTTAGAGATGTTGCGAAATATATATATAATAAATTAACTCTTTCCGTATATTTTATTGGGTATATATTTATTTGATAAACTCCAAGTAAACCCTCTTTATTTATCAATTCACCATAAGGAATTCATTAAATGCAATCCAGTGATTAGAGCAGTGTCCAGGGGGGTATTTTGGAGAGTCGGACCAATGTTTGTGTATGAGAGCAGTGGTCCGACTCTCCTACATCAAAACTAGATATTTGGGGGGAACACCCTGCCAAACGCATGGTGCTGCTCGTAACGACCAACAGACAAAAATTGTATAAAAGTTACAGCGCACACATGATACATACTCCTGTCAGGCTATTTAAAAGCATCTAAAACGTGTGTAGCAAAAAATGCAAAAATACGGGGGTTTGGTCACACTGAATGGCCATGAAGTGCTTAAGCCCATTGACTGCTGCAAAGTACCCCGTTACCAATGGGAACCTACACTGACCTTAGAGTGAATGCTCATATCTCTTAAACCATGGAAGCTAACGCCTCTCTTTATGGGAGATCAGAGGACACATCCCATGGATCAGGTGGACACTGATTGGGGCTAATTAAGGAGGATGGGGTTCACCAACCCAAAAAGGTCTGGTCAGGACCCAGGCATAAAGATTCTCTATACTCGTAAGTGAGATTCCAGTCACATCCAAGGGTAACCATTGCCCCATGAAACGTCGTCAGTTACCCGAATTCGTGAAGTACCGGTAAGTCACACTGGTTTGGGGGCATAAAAACGTAAAAAACGATGTGTGCAAAATCTACGAAAATTTATCGGACTGTCCTCATACA
>BLSH010074850.1:365865-386207 GCA_018402905.1 Glandirana rugosa | reverse complement strand
ACCGCTGTACATCCTCTCAGCTTTTAACATATTTTCAATGTCGCGTGTGTACTATGTAGGCAGGGTGTTCCCCCCAAATATCTAGTTTTGTTGTATGCTTTATGCCTGGGTCCTGACCAGACCTTTTTGGGTTGGTGAACCCCATCCTCCTTAATTAGCCCCAATCAGTATCCATGGGATGTGTCCTCTGATCTCCCATAAAGAGAGGCGTTAGCTTCCATGGTTTAAGAGATATGAGCATTCACTCTAAGGTCAGTGTAGGTTCCCATTGGTAACGGGGTACTTTGCAGCAGTCAATGGGCTTAAGCACTTCATGGCCATTCAGTGTGACCAAACCCCCGTATTTTTGCATTTTTTGCTACACACGTTTTAGATGCTTTTAAATAGCCTGACAGGAGTATGTATCATGTGTGCGCTGTAACTTTTATACAATTTTCGACTCTCCTACATGTCGCCAGCGTTAAGCATTTTAACAGCAGTTAAAAAAAGTAAAAGAGATGTATATTTATTACTGTATATGCAGCCTACTATAATAATACAGTAATAAACAATGAGGGTTCATTTTGGTTTTAGGAAAATATCATTTCTATTTTTTTTTTCCTTTAAGTACTCCTTCCATTCATTGTACACTAAAGCCAATGAACTCACGTTATCCGTTGCTGTGTGTTAACCTGCAACATGATGTGTGTTGTGTGAATTATCTCTGGTAACACATTTGCTCCAGGCTATACTGATATATATTAGTGGCATTCGGCCTTCTCAATGTTGATGATTAATTGCTGTGAAAATTAATCTTGTCTAACTGGAAAGCCTATATGAAAGGTGACATCCCAGACTGTAATTTCCTCTGTATAATGTGAGCTGTCTGTTGCCCCAGCATTGTGAGCATTGACCTTGACGATGAGTCACAGTAAGTATATTCATGAGTTCAGCAGTATAATCATGGGTAGGCTACCTTAACGTGTTGTACACGTGTTTTACACACTCGTGCTTTACACAACCATATGGAACACCTTCCTTATGCAATGAACGATGTTGTTTAAAATGTTATTATTTAATGAATAGGTATTTTTTTATTTTTTTTTAGCTAGATATTATTCTTGTCTATGCCCCCCTATGTAAATGAACTTGTTGTTTTTGTCTTGGGGACAGAATGTAATGGGAAATGCAAAATTTCACAGTTGTCATCATCAAAAGAAGTGACGGTAAATCTTTCAGTGAGAGCCTGTTCTGGTAACAGGTATCTAAGAGGGAGTTTTCCTCACTTTGTAGAAAGTATTCTCACTTCCTGTTGTGTTTTTGGGACAGGAAATGAAGGAAAGTCTCCACAATAGGATTAAATGAGCAAAAAAATAAAACGATGGGCTTTAACACTCAGTTATTTTCAAAAAACCAAAAAGAAATGCAGCATATACTCTTTATCTTTTAGATCCTAGAAAAAAATGCTTCAGCTTAGCTTTATTAAACCAGAGCATAATACTTTCATTAAACATGTCTGAAACGTGCGTTTTTTATCATTTTAAATTTTAAGTCTAAAATCATGCACGGGTGCTGAACTGATACCATTTTGTAAGATTTCTTTACCCAGGGCTAACTAGGGAAAGCAAACTAAGAAATTGACCAGTGCTCCTACAATTTCATAGGGCCCCAGTCTGCAGAGTGGCAGTGGGTGGATTCCAAGATCTATGAGGGTAGCCTGTTTAGGGCAGATTAATCCCCTCAACAATGTTACTTGCATAGTTCCAGCTCTGATGTCAGAGCCAACAGTGCTGTGGAATATGACGCTATTCCTTGGGTTGGTAGCCACTGACCACCAATGCTGGCTTTGGAACTCTCCCTCCCACTAAACACTGTGTTTTGCACTAAGTACTCCTGATACCTGCACTCAATACTTTATGTTGTACATTACATAGACCTGGCTGCTGCACTTTGTCAGGTGTTCTTTTTTGTTGCATATTCCTGACTGCTGAGTTCTGTTAAGCTATGCTGTACAATACTATCCACCATCCAAATAATGGGCTGCACATTGAAGACGTTCAACTCCAGCCAAGGCTTATTGCAATGACAGCACACTGCTCACTCCCAACCAAAGCCATGCCAACATGTTTCTCCCACGGCAGGGCTTAATCATCCCCATGGCATTTGGTGGGAGCCAGTGGCATGCTGCCATTGCAATAAATCTTGGCTAGAGTTGAACGTCTTTGGTGTGCAGCCCATTACTTGGACAGTGGATTGCAGTGGAGAAAGAGTGGACTTTAGTCTTGAAACCCAGCTGATTGCAGGGAATCCATGAGGATACAGGCTGGCTTGTGAGAGGCGGAAGGGGTTGGATTCATCTATGCTGTACAGTACATACTGTACCCCTGATGCTTTCTATACATTGTGTTGTATGTTACATACCTGATACTTGCATTCTCTACACTATGTTTAAGATTGCATACTCCTAAATAATGTACATTATAAACTATCTTGTAAGTTAATATTGTGGACCTTTATACTTTGTAAATGGTGCTGTATGCTGCATACTCCTGACTATGGCATTCATAGTCTCAACAGTAGCTGGTTGCTAAGATGTCCACAACTATTTTAGTTATTTTGCCTTTCGTGCAGTCGCAACCTCACCTTTCTTTATGTGTTTAGGCCCCCTGTTCCGTCACACCATACAGATTTTCTGCTCCACTTTCCCAAGAACCCATTCTGTCTAAAACCAGCCCTGTTTCACCCACAGCTTTCACCCTTTACTTTTCTTTCTTTTAATAATCATCTTATTGCAAATCTCTCTGAAACCTTGTTTGTTATACTGTTTAGATTAAAAACAAGGTGTTTGTTTTAAAAAGTCAAAAAGCCCTAAAAAGAATGTATAATAATTGGTCAGTTTTACTTCTTTAAATATTTTGTACATGCTTACAAGTTTATGCATTGATATTTTATTTATCATTTGATCAATTTCGTAAAATATAGATGTTTCCTTGACGTGTTTGCATGCAAATCAGTTCCCTTATCCTTATTTATAAGCTTTTCTAAAACTTTTTTTAATCGCCTGCCAGGTCCATATTCTCCATCACAATGCATCATATGATTTGTCATAAGGCACTGCAATACTATTAGATCAATCACCATTAATCGTTTTATGACAGCTCATGTGACCATGGCTGTGAAGAAAAGTAGAACAAAAAGCTTTAAAATGATAAGAATTAATGTTTGTAGTAGTTGTTCTCAATCTTAGTACTTTATAAGTGACAAAAAAACATATAGGTGTTGCCACTCTTAACCAGTTCTGTGTTCTTATGTGTTCCTTGTCTATGAGCTCAATAATAGTACCCTATTAGCTCTTTGGTCTGTGAACTATACCATTAAAAGCATTTTGTTTTATCTCCTGGATAACTGCAAAAAATACCTATGAATCCTGCTAGAAATCTTGTGAGATTATAACTGTGTATGCTGTATGCCTCTGCTGACTGAGGAGTGGTGGTCTGTGGTCCTAGCACTCTTCCTGTCCTAGGGTTACAACTCTGCTCCTCTACAGATACAGTACATTGAATAAGCATTATCAGCCAGAGACAGGAAGTTTGTTGCTGGCAGGATCACCAGCTGAGAATAAAGTGATGCTCCTTCTGGGCCTGTTCACACCAGGCACGTTGAGCTGCACTGGGCAGTAGTCTTCAAGTCATTCCACAGATTTTCAATGGGGCTTAAGTCCGGGTTCTGACTAGGCAATGCAAGGACATTCACCTTTTTCTCCTTCAAACACTGTGTGGTCATTTTTGCTGTGTGCTTTGGATCATTGTCATGTTGGAAGGTAAACCTTTTTCCCATTGACAACTTACTAGCATAGGGCAACAGATTTTCCTCAAGAATTTGACTGTATTTTGCCCCAGCCATTTCTCCTTCTATCCTGACAAGTGTTCCAGTCCCTGCTGTAGAGAAACACCCCCATAACAGGATATTACCACCTCCATGCTATACTGTAGGAATGGTGTTAATTGGATGGTGAGCTGTAATGGTTTTCTGCCAGACATATAGTTTGGTGTTGAGGCCAAATAATTCAATTTTAGTCTCATTTGACCCTAACACCTTTTTCCATGTGGCCTCAGAATCTTCAAGGTGTGTTTTGGCAAAGCTCAGTTGTGACTGCATGTAGCCTTTCTTGAGGAGTGGCTGTTTTTCTTGCAACCCTCCCATACATAATTGCATAGCTACATAGTTAGTCAGGTTGACTGGACACAAGTCCATCTAATTAAATATATATATATATATATATGCCGTATATCACAAAAGTGAGTACACCCCTTCCATTTTTGTAAATATTTTATTATATCTTTTCATGTGACAACACTGAAGAAATGACACTTTGCTACAATGTAACGTAGTGAGTGTACAGCTTGTATACCTGTGTAAATTTGCTGTCCCCTCAAAATAACTCAACACACAGCCATTGATGTCTAAACCGCTGGCAACAAAACTGAGTACACCCCTAAGTGAAAATGTCCAAATTGGGCCCAAAGTGTCAATATTTTGTGTGGCCACCATAATTTTCCAGAACTGCCTTAACCCTTTTGGGCATGGAGTTCACCAGAGCTTCACAGGTTGCCACTGGAGTCCTCTTCCACTCCTCCATGATGACATCACAGAGTTGGTGGATGTTAGAGACCTTGCGCTCCTCCACCCCACAGATGCTCAATAGGGTTTAGGTCTGGAGACATGCTTGGCCAGTCCATCACCTTTACCCTCAGCTTCTTTAGCAAGGCAGTGGTCGTCTTGGAGGTTTGTTTGGGGTCTCTATCACGTTGGAATAATGCCCTTTGGCCCAGTCTCCGAAAGGAGGTGATCATGCTCTACTTCAGTATGTCGCTTGACATGTTGGCATTCATGGTTCTCTCAATGAACTGTAGCTCCCAGTGCCGGAAGCACTCATGCAGCCGCAAACCATGACACTCCTACCACCATGCTTGTAGGCAAGACACACTTGTCTTTGTAGTCCTCACCTGGTTGCCATAATACATGCTTGACACCATCTGAACCAAATAAGTTTATCTTGGTCTCATCAGACCACAGGGCATGGTTCCAGTAATCCATGTCTTTAGTCTGCTTGTCTTCAGCAAACTGTTTGCGGGCTTTATTGTGCATCATTTTTAGAAGAGGCTTCCTTCTGGGAAGACAGCCATGCAGACTAATTTGATGCAGTGTGCGGCATATGGTCTGAGCACTGACCCAAAGACAACCTCTGGATATGACGCTGACCATGTGCACTCAACCTCTTTGGTCGACCATGACGAGACCTGTTCTCAGTGGAACCTGTCCTGTTAAACATCTGTATGGTCTTGGCCACCATGCTACAGCTCAGTTTCAGAGTCTTGGCAGAGTCCTGGCAATCTTCTTATAGCCCTAGGCCATCTTTATGTAGAGCAACAATTCTTTTTTTCAGATCCTCAGAGAGCGCTTTGCCATGAGGTGCCATGTTGAACTTCCAGTGACCAGTATGAGATAGTGAGAGAGCGATAACACCAAATTTAACACACCTGCTCCCCATTCACACCTGATACCTTGTAACATTCACCAGTCACATGCCACAGAGGAGGGAAAATGGCTAATTGGACCCAATTCGGACATTTTTTACTTAGGGGTGTACTGACTTTTGTTGCCAGCAGTTTAGACATTAATGGCTGCGCGTTAAGTTCTTTTGAATGTTATGTACATTAAGGAAAGAACCCAGGCCTTTTTAAAAGCAATCTACTATGCTGACCAGAACCACCACAGAAGGGAGTCTATTGCACATTTTCACAGCTCTACAATTTGTGATATTGTTGTAACATGCACACAATGACCACCGAAATTCCTGCAACTGCTTCAGAGTTGCAGTGGGCCTCTTGGTAGCCTCTCTGACCAGTTTTTCCCTGACTCCTTTATCCAGTTTGGAGCGACAGCCTGATCCAGGGAGGGTCTGTGTTTTACCACATACCTTCCACTTCTTAATAATAGACTTCACTGTGCTTCTAGGCATTGATAAAGCCTTCACATTTTTTGCATCCATCTCCTGACCCTGTGCCTGTCCACAACCTTATCCTTGAGATCTTTTGACAGTACCTTGCCACTCATACTTGATTGTTTGCTTCATTTGCACTATCAGGGACTGAAATGCTCCAGGAAAACTCTTTTCAAGCTGAGCTAATGACATGACCACAGCTGATCAAAATTGAAAGTCAAATGGCTTTGTGTGCCATTGAGAAGGTGGTTGGCCACGCCTAATTGAATGTAAAGTCATTTTTAGGAGAAGGTGATCCTTTTTCCAACTCAGTGAGTCTGTTTTTTTTTTATTTATTTTTTTTTTGCATGTTTATGTTCTCTTTCACTTGGATGTTATAAGTTGCACTGAGTAAATTCAGCTGGATAAAACAAAATGTGTGTCTATTTTCATTTCAGTCTGTAAAGCAACAAAATGTGACTATTTTAAAGGGGGTGATTCTTTTCTATACCCACTGTATCTGTATTGCGGTGTTTTGAGCTGAAAAAAAGGACATGCACTACGTTTTTCACTGCAGCGCGTTGCATCTTCCTACACGACATCACAACATGAATAAACTGTGAATCAACATGAGTGGAAGGTCATTTGTCACATTCGAATTATGTTGACAAAAAAGAAAAAAGAAATAAACAATGTGATGGGCTGTAGTCAGCTCATCTGCACTGTGTATTCCACAGCACAAACTAGCATCCAGTCAGTAAAGTGGGTTAAAAGAGTGAATACCTGTTGTTTTTTGTTAGATCTATACTCCTTCACTGTTGTGTCATAGTCAGCTTTATCCTGTGCCTGGGTTGGGAGGGATGCTATGGGCCCCTTTAGCTCTCCCTCAGGAAAAACGCAACTCATTGGGAGACAGTGTTGTCTTGACTCTGTTGTAGAAAAAATAACATCCTGTCTGCTTCAAAAGACTCTTTTAGGAAAAAAAATTGAACGTTATCCTGTTATGTCAAAGCAGCCTCCATTTATTCTTACGGACTGGTGCTTTTTTTTCTCAAGAGCACAATACAGAAGCCAAAAAAAAATGGTATGGCTTAGGAAAAGGCTTAAACATTGCTATCACAAGAGGAAAGGGAAGGTAAAAATTGCAACTAATTCCAGGGATGAAGGTTTTAATGTATTACGTCTTTTCTAGTTTTGGGTGCCTTTACCCAGTTTGTATGTAACTACACTATATTACCAAAGTATTGGGATGTCTGCCCTTACATGCACATGAACTTTAATGGCATCCCAGTCTTGGTCCGTAGGGTTCAATACTGAGTTGGCCCACCCTTTGCAGCTATAACAGCTTCAACTCTTCTGGGAAGGCTGTCCACAATGGTTAGGAGTGTGTCTATGGGAATGTTTGAATATTCTTCCCAAAGCACTTTTGTGAGGTCAGGCACTGATGTGGACAAGAAGGACTAGGTCTCAGTCTCTGCTCTAATTCATCCCTAAGGTGTTCTGTCAGGTTAAGGTCAAGACTCTGTGCAGGCCAGTCAAGTTCCTCCACCCCAAACTCGCTAATCCATGTCTTAATGGACCTTGCTTTGTGCACTGGTGTGCATTCATGTTGGAACAGGAAGGGGCCATCCCCAAACTGTTCCCACAAAGTTGGGAGCATGAAATTATCAAAATGTCTTGGCATGCTGACACCTTAAGAGTTCTTTTCACTGGAATTAAGCGGCCAAGCCCAACCCCTGAAAAATAACCCCACACCATAATGCCTCCTCCACCAAATGATTTGGACCAGTGCACAAAGCAAGGTCCATTAAGACATGGATGAGCGAGTGTGAGTACAGACCTTAGATCAGAACCTGGGTGACTGTGCTGCTGTTAACCTCCTGGTGCATTTTGATTAGGCTTAGGTCTGCCTAGGGCATTGTCTATGGTGCCTCAGTGCTGTCCATTTCCCTGGGAACTGCCTGAGGAAACGTTTCTAAGAAGCAGGGGCGTCACTAAGGGGGGGCCACAGGGGGCCAGGACCCCCCAAAATTATGCTGTGCCCCCTTAATTAAAACAGCTTTTTCTTTGTACTTGTAGCGGGTGCCCCACATCCTGCTCGGGCCGCCTCTGGAATTACACACGCTTCCCTGAGAGGGGAGAGTATCACCTGTCATCTCCTCCAGGGGATTTCTACCCCCTCCTTCTCCTCACTGACACTCTGCATTCTCTGCAAAATACAAGCGGCGCTCGCACAGCCACAGATGCCCAAGTTGCTCCCTCCCCCTGCATCCTCATTGGCAGAGAGGACTCGCAGGGAGGCTCCATCTCCACCAGTACTGGGGGGGCTCCCAAGCCTCCCAATATCTCACAGTGACAGTGAAAATACAGACTGATTCTCCCATCCATAGGACAGGAGAATCCGTCTGTCAATTGTGAGACTGGTGGCTGCAGGAAGCCGAGTGTCTGTGACACTCACAGCCCAGTGATCACACCTGCCCCCCCCCCACTCCCCTCACAGATGGGAGATCAGAGGGCAATACAGCTCTTCCTTCTCCCCTGTTCCTGCTGTGTATATCCATCCCACCCACACTATCCCGGCATGCAGCCTGCCTGAAAGAGAGGATGTGTGGGCGGGAAATATGAAAATCCTCAGCTGCAGACTCCCTCCTGGCTGTGGCAATGATTCCTGCTTCCAGCCTCATCCTGTGGGTGAGCGTGCAGTGCACTGTGATCACTGAACTGTCCCTGTCTCCCTGCCTTCTCTCCCTATCTGTCTACCCTCCCCCACCCCCGTTCTTTCACATACTTTTTGTTCCGGTCAGGCAGCCCATGCATGGTGCAAATTTCTTTCCTCCAACCACAGATTGCAGGAAAGAAATTCACATGATTCCCCCATCAACACAGTCAGTGCTGATAGGGGAATCCCTCCTGCCCAGCCTTTGTATTCTCCCAACAAATAGTGATTATCACTAGTGGCTATAGCGACTGCTAGCAATAATCATAAGTGTATCCAGCAGGCTGGTTGTACCCAAGTTGATCGATCAACAACTTGGTACATTCAGCCTTCCCATTAATGGTTCAAATCTCAACCAGTTCCTGCTGAACCAGCTGAGCTTTAAACTGTCTATGGCTGGCCTTAGCACTTAGGCAGCCCATACATTGATCACTTTTTTCATTCGACTATTAGGTTGAATGAAAAAAAAAGATTCAATTCCCCATCTACACATTCCAGGTGGATGGGGGAATCCTTACACTGTGGACCAGTGGTGGAACTACCAGGGTTGCTGTCCTGTCCCTGCTATTGACAGCACTGGTCTCTGTCCCCATGGCAGTGGCGGCAGCACATTAGGACCCAGTGCTGGTTACTTTATGGGCTCATGCACAGGAGGGCCAGCACAATTGGTTGTAAGAGATGTTCGAGACCCCACATGCCCGATCCTGCCAGGAAGCTGACACTGCACCCTACTAATCACAGGCAGTGAGACATTTCACGATCAGCGGCTGCACAGATAGGGAAATGTCTCACTGCCTGTGATTAGCGCTGTGCAGTGTCCTGGTGGGATCGAGCATGTGGGGTTTCAAACATGCCTGAGCCCTTCTCTAATGGTTGTAGACAGTTGAGCTCCCTGCAGGTTGCTTAGCAGCAGTGGAGCCTTTCTCTGACATGCTGATCAGGATGCAATCCAGGTGATGCTCCTAGTCAAATCCTAATGTTAAATATGATAATGATTTTATTGATCAAAGCCCACACCTTACAGACATGGAGCCCACATGGCTGCAGAACGTACGGTTGATTATTTATATATATATCAGCGGCTGGTGTAGTTTAAGGATGGGGGGCGCCAGGCCCCGCCCTTCCTTTTTGACCCCTCTTCTTCTCATAAGCCCCACCACTTATAGAATCCACCCACTACGCCTCCTGTATTCCACATATTGTGTCAGGAGTATACAGCTCAGCATCACAGGACACATTATACAGCTCAGCATCACAGGACACAGTATACAGCTCAGCATCAGAGGACACAGTATACAGCTCAGCATCACAGGACACATTATACAGCTCAGCATCACAGGACACAGTATGCAGCTCAGCATCACAGGACACAGTATACAGCTCAGCATCACAGGACACAGTATACAGCTCAGCATCACAGGACACAGTATACAGCCCAGCATCACAGGTGGGGTATATAGCAGCCAGTATCACAAGACACAGTATACAGCCCCAGCATTACAGGTAGGGGTATATAGCAGCCAGTATCACAGGTGGGGTAAATTGCAGCCAATAACACAGGTGCGGGTACATTGCAGCCAGTTTCACAGATGGGGGTACATTGCAGCCAGTATCACATGTGGGGTACATTGCAGCCAGTATCACAGGTGGGATACATTGCAGACAGTATCACAGGTGGGGGTAAATTGCAGCCAGTATCACAGGTGGGGTACATTGCAGCCAATATCACAGGTGGGGTACATTGCAGCCAATATCACAGGTGGGGGTAAATTTCAGCCAATAACACATGTGGGGTAAATTGCAGCCAATAACACAGGTGGGGTACATTGCAGTCAGTATCACAGGTGGGGTACATTGCAGAGAATATCACAGGTGGGGTAAATTGCAGGCAATATCACAGGTGGGGGTAAATTGCAGCCAATATCACAGGTGGGGTAAATTGCAGCCAATATCACAGGTGGGGTACATTGCAGCCAATATCAAAGGTGGGGGTAAATTGCAGCCAATATCACAGGTGGGGTAAATTGCAGCCAGAATCACAGGTGGGGTACATTGCAGCCACTATCACATGTGGGTGTAAATTGCAGCCAATATCACAGGTGGGGTACATCACAGCCAGTATCACAGGTGGGGGTAAATTGCAGCCAGTATCACAGGTGGGGTACATTGCAGACACCCTCCCTCCCCCCCAAAGTCAGGACAAAGTCCTGCACTTACCCCATCTAGTAGCAGGCTGGCCTGGCAGTGTGCAGAGCCCGCGAGCAGAAACGTGCTGCTGGCAATGTGCAGAGCCCCAGTGTCCATGCTCCGGCGACCGGCGGCATCCTCCTTCTCCACTGAGATAGGCGTCCAATAGGATCGCTTGTCTTCTCCACCAATCAGGAAACCGGTAATATACCGGCTCTTCCTGATTGGCTGAGAGCGGTTCCCAGTTAGAAAGGCAAATGTACATTTGCCTTTCTAAAGGCTTGTGGCGGCATGCTTTGCACCACAAGTCACACTTTAGTGAAGCCAATTAGAGCCCACGGCTCTAATGAGATGCTTCATGGACACCCCCCGCCACGGTAATTTATCCACAAAGGGGCCGGCCGCATGAATACTATGCATGAATCTATCCATGACAGAGGGGGTGACAGGAGAGAGGGGGCGGCCAATGGACGGGCCGACACTGATATATATATATATATATATATATATATATACACACTGGGAATTTATATTGGTTGTACTCTTGATTCTGATAAATACTGTGTTTATTAGATCTGACTGGTCACTGATCATCACCTGGATCACATCCCGATCGGCAGAGAAGGTTATACAGTATTACTGCTGCTAGGTGACCAGCTGGGGGCTCAGCTTTCTACAACCAATAGTGCCAGCCTTTCCCTGCATGCACCCATAATGTCACTAGCACTAGGTCCTAATAGACTGCTGCTGCTGCCAAGAAGAAGACACCAGACCAGTGCTGTCAATAGCAGGGGCAGGACAGCAAGAGGAGACTGGGGAACCCCACAGTGGCAGAACCCCAGGGCCCGGTCGCAAGTGCAACCTTTGCAACCCTGGTAGTTCTCTTACTGTTTTGGACCCTTATATTTTCCTGGGGTGCTGGTGACCTATCTCTTGTTTTCTGCCAACTTGGGGGGTCCCAATACAGTAGGAAGGGAGCTCACAGCAGAACATGTGTAAGGGTCCCGTTGTGGGATCATAGTAAAGGGCCCCAGGATATATATAATTACATTTTATAGTTGGCCCCCTACTTTTGTCCTTGTCCCCCTCAGCATAAACACAAAAAAGCAACCTCTAGACAAATCATTTTACAAGAAGAATGAAAGCTGACGTGTGCTTGGCTGCCATTGAGAGAGCCTGGACATATACCAGCGGCCCTTGCGGGGGTAGAGCTACATTGGCGGGGGTAGAACTACATTGGCATGGGAGGTTTTTCAACATTAGCAATGCAATTCTTATTGTGCAAAACAATACTTTGATAGTGAAAATTGCAAGGTTAAGGCATTAAGTCACAGTTCTGTGAAGACAGTATGTAGTAAGGTGTGGTGAACATCTTGACACCATAAATTACAACTAATTAGTTTCTTGTGTTATAAATACTGCCACACCTGTCAGACTTTACTAATAACCATCAGTTTTAACACTGTAATAAAAAAAAAGCTTTGCTGTGATTTTTTTTTTCTAGTTTGCTATTGCTATATTTTAGTTCAAACATATATTTCTAAACTTTTACAATTATATCTTAAAAGCTAAGCTCATCTTTATGACCATGTTTCATGTTACACCCATGTTTAGGTGAATCCAAAAATGAAAAAACTATCTTCCACCACAGCAGATTGACTCATAGTTCTCAGTGACATCACCACACTTGTAGTCCATTAGTAGGCATTATGGACCTGAGCTGGAGGAAGAGTATGCAGACACCGGAGCATTGCACCCACGATCCACTGATCAGGGATACAATGTTTTGCAGGCTTCAATACACATTTTGTATAGGTACATTTATTTATTTGCAGAATGTGGAATTCTATAAAAACTCACAATGCAACAGAAAATAATAATTATGGAACAGTCCATATAGCCCAGCTCAAGTATGCAATGATTTGCTATGTGGTTGCTTATCGACTGTCATTACAATGTAGGGATGGGATTAAGGACATATTTAAAAATCCTCCATACACCTCTAAAAATCTACAGGCAGTCCCCTAGTTACAAACATCTGACTTACAAACGACTCCTACTTACAAACGGAGGTAGACAACAGGAAGTGACAAGAAATCTACCCCTAGGACTCCTGTAAGAGTTATTATGGTAAAAAGGTGTCTCCACTGATGCTTTATCACCAATCCTTGTTTCCACAACAACCCAAAATTTTCAAAATCCAATTATCATTGGGACATGAAGTGAGGTGACATCTTCTGAACAGAAACACAGACAGCAAAACAAACATTACAGGGGTATTACCCCCTCCCTATGCTATCCAAAAAGCTTAAAAATATTTTTTTTGGCTGAAGCTACACTTAAAAAATTTACTTGTTCTGACTTACAAACAAATTCAACTTAAGAACAAACCTACAGACCCTATCTTGTTTGTAACCCGGGGACCGCCTGTATTGCAGTGTTGCCTGGACTAGGTATCTGGAAACAGTCAGGAATCAGAAGGAATGCTTGCTGCATTCAACTGTGTATTCAACATTTAACAAGAATAACTAGAATGACTCCAGCCACATCCTTATCTAAATATTAAAGCCTATGTCCAGCCAAAACATTTTATGAATTTCAATAGAACAGGAAAGACTTAGAAGCTCTGGCAGCTTTCTCCTGCTCCCTGTATGGTCACTGGGGAGATTCATTGATGCATACTGTATATCTTAATGGTGTACTACATAATAGAAAGCAGAAAAATCCACAACAAAAAGGGATGATCCACATAAAGGTAGCAATAGTAGCAAATTTTCTAGCAGTGGCAGCCGGCCATAAGGGGCTAATCTCCATGTGCCGGTCCCTAATCTCCATGCGCCTGTCCCTAAGCTCCATGCGGGGTGCCAGGTGCATAGATTTATACAAGGCACTAATTGGCTTCAAAAAGTTGTTCTCGGGGCGCAGAGCCCACCCACTTGTGACATTAGCGAATAAACATTCGCTATTGTCTTCCCGCTTCTACTCCCAGCCAATCAGGGCAGGAAGCGGGTCCTAAGACCAGATTGGCCAGGAGGAGAAGACAGGGAAGCCACCCATGACCTGAATCTTGAAAGAGTGGGGCTGGCAGGTGGGCAGGGGGGGGGGGATTTTGTTTGCCGCCCCCCCAAAAAAATGGAGCACCAGCTGCCACTGTTTTCTATTACTCTGTGGTGAATCCATGAGGGAGATTTTTCTCCACTTTAAATCTAGGTGATAGGTGTCAAGCAGAACGAGAGAGAGAACTGAATTTGGGCTTTCAGGCTGGCCATGATAACCTGTCGAGTCCCCTGTGCTTACCACTTCTTCCTTCTAAATGAACACAGCAAACAATTGAGGAAAAAGCAAGCATCACTTACAGCACTGTCATGCATTATGCTTTCTGAGCAGGGGCGTAACGATAGGGGTTGCAGGGGTTGCAATTGCAACCGGGCCCCATGGTCCAGGGGGCCCATGTGCCTCCCTTGTACACCTGAATAGGAGGGATGGCGGGGGTGACATTTAGAGGACCCAATCTCCTCTATTTTCCTCTATCCAGTTTACTTGTCTTCTGCTGTTCCCAGGGCCCCTGTGTGCTTCCCTGGTCCCCCTGGGGCCTGCTGCAGAACTTGTGAAAGGGCCCCACTGCAGTACCGTAATAAAGGGACCCTCAATAGGCGTAAAGGGCCCCAGGATCAGTGAGAAGAGGGAAGGGCCCTGGCCAGGGGTCAGGGGGCCCTTCATAATTTCTTGCACCGGGGCCCTGAAGGTTCTAGTTACGCCTCTGTTTCTGAGTGAACATTTTTAAAGTACAGTGCTTAAATAAAAGAGCTACATTTAATATGTAAAGATGGAGCTGGCTATTGATACATTTTGATACTGGAGGGACCCTTGAGTATCAAAATGTATCAATACTCCATGGGCCCACTATGTCTCCACACATTCCAGATGTTTGCACAAATGCCATTAGTTCCCCCTTCTGTGTCTCGGCTGCAGCTGCACTTGCCACAGGCAGCTGCAGCAAAAAATATCCATGTTTGTTTATGCTGGTTGTAGGTGCTCAAGGCTGGTTCAGGGGGTAAGGGGTGTGAGTGTGTGTGTGTGGGGGGGGGGGTATGTCCCCATAGCATGGCTGTGTATAGCTGTGATTTAGCTCTGCCTGCTGGATCAGGGAAGAGGAGGATGCAGCAAGCCAGCACTGCAGTACTATGATGTGTCTAGGGAAAGAAAGAACGGTAAACCATACCTCACAACTTTTTGAGGCACTCCGCTTAGCAAAAGTATGTAAGCATAGGACATAAAGGAGAATTATACAAAAAAAATTAGTTAAACCCACAAGTGATTTTTTTACCATTACAAAGGGACCACAGGCAGCAATCTAAATTTTAACAATCACCAGACATGTTACATAAAGAAAACACTACTCCTTATTTATTTAGAACAAAATTGGCCACGGCCTTTATTATTGGTTTTAATATAATTGTAAAATTCACACAAAATTCACCATAGATAATTAAACCAACTTGAACATACAATAACCTTTTACTCAGCTCAGCTATTACAGCTCAAGCTGCATTACAACACAACATCAGCATTTATTAAACTGTCCCCAAATACACATGAGGGCTGCAAGCCCACATGTCTACACCCAAACCGCGGCCTGTTCGATACATGTCTGGAGATTATTATTCAGTATATCTAAGACAATATTGGACAAGTGGATTCCATCCCTTCTATAAAGACCTGGGATACCACCCTCCAATTCTAGGTGACAATATGAAAAACCATATCCAAATGACATGAACTTTTCAATGGTCCTATTTATACATTTTCTAATTTTCTCAAAAGGGTGAAAAACTATAGAATTCAACCACACATATCTGGGAATGATTTCGAAGAAAATAATGTCCGAATTGGGATATAATGATTTGATGATCCTAATGATGTAATGTTTAAATTGAAAAATGTAATTCAAAGTTTTTTGGTTACCTGTGTCGTTTCCCCCCAAATGGATGATCAAAATCTCTGGATAGGGGGAACCATACGACATAACACCCAGCTCGGTCAAAAGTTCCCCCCAAATCATGCCTCTTTTACCATGCCAGTAGTTTGAAAAAAGATTAGGATCCAGGTCAAGAGAATCCGTATAAATCCGTGACGATGCTCTTCTGTGTGCCCAAAAGATAAAGGAATGTCCAAGTATCCATACTATCCACTGATTACCTAAATAAGTTAGAAAACATTGTTAGGTCTCACATACAGCTTAAAAGAATCAGATTTCCATCTTCCTAGCTGCTTAACCACTCCAGATCCGCGCTATTGCCATAGTACGGCTCCAGCGCGGATCTGAAATGCAGTGGACGTCGTCCCCTGTGCAGGCTTCTCGCGCGCCCCCTGGCTAGCGTGCCCGTGGCTCGGGCGGACTCAATGTCCGCCCGAGACCCGCCAATCTCTTTTGGGAGCCTCAGAACTGTTCAGTTCTGTGACAGGGGACATGACAGATCTACTGATCCCTGTCACTGGGATCAGTTAGATCTGTTATGTCCCGGCCAGCCCTGCCCCCCCACAGTTAGAACACACCCAGGGAACATATTTAACCCCTTCACTGCCCCCTGCAGGTTAACCCCTTCACTGCCAATGACATTTACACAGTAATCAGTGGATATTTACATTTCTGATCACTGTATAAATGTCATTGGTCCCAAAAATGTGTAAAAAATGTCCGTCATTTCTGCGGATAAAAATCGCAGATCGCCGCCATTACTAGTAAAAAAAAAAAAAAAAATAGTAAAAACGCCATAAATCAATTCCCAGTTTGTAGATGCGATAACTTTTGCGCAAACCAATCAATATACGCCAATTGCGATTTTTTTTTTACCAAAAATATGTAGAAGAATATAAATCGGCCAAAACTGATGAATAATTTTTTTTTTTTATGTATTTGTACTTTAGCAAAAAGTAAAAAATATTGTTCTTTTTTGCAAAATTGTCGCTCATTTTTTGTTTATAGCGGCGATCAGAAATGACGCAGAGGTGATCAAATACCACCAAAAGAAAGCTCTATTTGTGGGAAAAAAAGGACGCAAATTTTATTTGGGTACAACGTCGCACGACCACGCAATTGTCATTCAAAATGCGACAGCGCTGAAAGCCAAAAATTGGTCTGGGCAGGAGGGGGGTTTAAGTGCCCAGTAAGGAAGGGGTTAATGTTACCTGCATCCAAACCCATTCTAGCTGCCTCTGTAGCAGCTCCAATGCAGAAAGAGTGTGATGATATAGGGACATCCCCTAAGTTGATGTGGCACAAAGATTTAGGAAGCACAGCTTGAAATTAAAAAATTGTTAAAGGGGAACCGTTTTGATGTAAAAACAAGAACTCACCCACGGATGGTCTAATTTCATAAGAATTCAGTAAAGAAACTGGGCAGAATAGCCTGTTAGAGCATGCTGAAAGCATGATCCAAGAGCCCTTACCTAGCTGATCAGTTTTTGACTGACTAATAAAAAGCTTAACTTTGATTGGGCTAACTATAACATCATAAAGTTTGAGGCCTTTTTTGCTTTTAGAATTCTTTGGGACTAGTTCAGACTCTCAAAGCAGGAAAGAAACAAATAGAAAATGCAGCTACATGCCTCATAATTGGAAAAACAAACCATAGTAGAGACAAGACATACATCTAATAGAATTTTAGGGGTAATGGGTCTTCTATTGTCTAAAGAGAAATTCGATTTTTTATAACCTTTCATAGCCTGACGTAATGAGAGGAAGCTAAAGCAAGATGGTAAAGAATGAATTTTAAGAAAAAATTACACTCCAGATAGTATTTTGTTAATGTGTGACCATGAATAATTCTTAGCCATTAAATCATTCAAAAATAATAACACAAAATGTTCTGAATAATCCAATAGACTCTGGTTGTGTGAATTAAGAAAAGATAACCATAGCCACCATGCTGCTGTGTAACCCGATCATGTGGAAGGCGCCAACGAAAGAATAATATTGTCTGTGACTACACTATTCTCCAAAGCTGCTGGGGGCATGAAGACCCTCTCGCGTCCACCTCTGGGAATAGCTGGAAAAAATTATTCATTTGAAATCTAGAAAGAGCATCCGCGATCAAATTATCTTTACCAGGAACATAAGTTTAAACTCAAACATTTGTATACCAAATATCGTAATAAAACTATAACCAGCTTCGATTTTGAAGAAAGGCAATTAATTGCATATAAAATACCCCTATTATCTGTACTGCATAAGAGTCTTTTATTGCGAAAATGTAAGCCCCAAAGCTCAATAGCTACTATAATGGGAAAAGGCTCCAATAAAACAATATTTTTTAGCAAGCCTTTAATTTTCCAGTCTAACGGCCATTTTTCTGCACACCAGTGGGTTCTCCAAATTGCGGCAAAACCCAAAGAGCCTGTAGAATCTGTGAACAAATGAAAAACTTGGTCCAAAATGAATTCTTCCTGCCAAAATGATCTTTCATTAAAATCTAATAAAATTTTTTGCCAAACCAATAGGTCTTCTTTCATGTCATGCGACACCCTTATGTGAGAATAAGAATTCTTAAAGCCTGAAATGGCCAAGTATAGCCGTCTTGAAAATATACAACCCATCGGAAGCACCCTGGATGCAAATGCTAGAAGACCTAATAAACTCTGTATCACCTTCAAATAGACTTTTTTTGAGTGAAGAATACTAGATATTAAAAAAATAGATCTTATCAATGTTATCCTAAGGGAGCCTGAACTCCATAGCCATGGTATCTATTGTTATACCCAAAAATTCCAAGCATGTAGTTGGGGGAACTGTTTTGTCGTGTGCCAAATGGATGCCGAAATTCCTGCATATGGAGAAAAAATTGTTCAATAAATTGACGCAATCAGTTGAACCTGCGGATCCCAAAAATAAAAAAAATCATCCAGATAGTGTAAAATATTGTCTGAATGAAACACTTTAGATACCACCCATTCAACAAAAGATGTGAAGCTCTCGAAAAACAAGAAAGTCAGCATCCCATAGGCAAACAACGATCTAAAAAATATTGACTCTCGAACTGAAAACCCAAAGAGTTAAAGCTGTCCGGGTGAATGGGAAGGATCCTAAAAACTGATTTTACATCAGCCTTTTCAATTAGAGCTGCTTTACCAAGCTTTTGCAATTTCCTTATGGCTTCCTCAAATGATGTATATGAAACAGAACATAAGTCCTCCCCGATATGATCATTGAGAGAATGATCATGAGGGTGTGACAGATGATGAATAAGCCTATAACTCCCTGGATCTTTTTTGGGACAATGCCTAACAGAGATAATCGAAAATCCTCAAATGGAGGGGAATCGAAAGGGCCAAAAATTCTACCTCAATTCAGTTCTTTATAAAGTTTTTCCCAAACAATAACTGACAATTCATCGGCTGATTTCACATTTTCAACAAAGGCACATCCGGAACCAACACATTTAGGCAATTTAAAGCCATCCCTAAATCGTTTAGTGAGTAATTGAGACATCGTTTGGTCTGGGTACAGACGCAACCATGGCTCCATGTTTGCCAGAATAAATGGGGTGTGAGCTTTTCAGAAAGGAATCCTTGCTCAGCTGTTGTGCGTTTGTTGATGATTTTTTAAAACATCTACTGACAGGATGAGGCCCTTAACAAAATGAATACTCATGGCGGAATCTATAGGAGTTTGGCCATTTGCATTGTGTGTCATTGAAAGAGAAGCAAATAACTTTTTTATATGTACCTGATGGATTGGAAGGCAACTGGTTATTCTGACGAGGCATTGGAGGCCTCTGGGGCACATATAAATTCAACCAAAGCCCTATATTTTTGTTACCCCACAGTATTAGAATGTACTGCCATTTTTTGTGGCAGACAATGCCACAATAAGCCTCCAAAATTCCTGTAAGCCTCCAAAATTATATCTATATGTTGAAAGAGGCCAGAACTTCATTCAGGAAATCTTTCACACAAGATACTTGAATAAGTGGAAAATGCTTGCAGCTAGTGTTGAGCAAACCCGGACTGTAACGTTCGGGTCCATACCGAACTTTCGGGTGTCCGTGGCAGGGACCCGGACATTTCAAAAATCGTTCGGGTTCGGTCCGGGGTTCTGCTATTTTACTCCACGTGTTGAGAAGCTGCAGGGCAGCCAATCAACAAGCGTTTCACTGGTTTGCCCTTAGAAGCCATCACAGCCATGCCTACTAATGGCATGGCTGTGATTGGCCAGTGCATCATGTGACCCAGCCTCTTTATAAGCTGGAGTCACAGTGCTGCAGTCACATGCTCCTTGGGTTAGTGTAGGGAAAGGAAGCTGAAAGCTTGAGGGACAGATTTGAGACATTTTAAGACCTGATCCTGCATCCTGAGATTACTTTACTACTGCTGTCTGTGCTGTTGCTCTGAGGACAGATAGCAGAAATTAGAGATTTTACATACCGCTGCTTTGAGTTGCAGATCAAGCTCTGCATAGAACAACGATCGCTACGATCG
>BLSH010074850.1:317421-336226 GCA_018402905.1 Glandirana rugosa | reverse complement strand
TTAATTTAATAATTCAAATAATAAAAATAATTGGTATTGGTAATAATATCAAAAAAAGTTAATAATAATAATAATAATAATAATAATTATTATTATTTTTGGTATTATTATCAATATTTGATAATTTAATATCCATCCATAACCTTAAAGGAAAGTTTAAACCGACAATCACTTACGTTACTTAATAATTAGTAATCATATCAAAAAAATAATAATAATAATAAATAATTATTATTATTATTATTATTATTATGTTTAATATTATTATCGATATTTGATAATTTACTCAATCCAAAACCTTAAAAGAAAGTTTAAACAGACGGACAAAATTGCGTCGCACGACCGCGCAATTTTCAGTTAAAGCGACGCAGCGCCGAATCGCAAAAAGGGCTCCGGTCCTAAAGCTGGAAATCCTTCCGGGGCTGAAGTGGTTAAAACAGGCAGACAAATTTGAAAGAAAATTCCAAAACCTAACTCATTTAATAGTTTATAGCTATTATTATAATTTGTATTATTATTATTATTATTATTATTAATAAATAATAATAATAATAAAAAAACTATACTAATGATTAATAATTCATTGCATTCACTAACAGCCAAATTTGAAAGGAAATTCCAATACCTACCTATAATTTAATAGTTTATAACTATTATTATGGTTTTTATTATTATTAATAATAATAATAATAATAATAATAATTGAAAAAAACTATAATAATGGTTATGGTTAATAAAAATAATAAACTTAATAATTTAATTATAATAGATTTTTTTGTATTTTCGTATTTTCATTCTATTGAATTTTTGGATTATCGTTTGTTTGAATTTTCAGATTTTCGTTCTTACTTTTTTCAGATTTTCAAATTTTCGGATTTTCGTTTCTCCGGATTTTGGAATTTTCGGATTTTTGTATTTCCAGATTTTCGTTCTTTTCAAATATTCACTTTCGGAAAAGTTCCTGAAGCAGTTTTCGTTATTCGGATGTTTCCGAATTAACGAATATTCAGAATTTTGACAAAAAACTAATTTTGGAAAGAAACAAATTACACATGTCTAAGAGGGACTGGTTCATTAACCACTTGCCGACTGCCTCGTGTAGATAAACGGCGGCAAAGTGGTTCCGCAAATCGTCTTCTATAAACGGCGATTCGTGCAACCGCAGGCGGGCGTGCCGGCGCGCTCTCGTGGCTGCCGCACACTGTGTGAGTGTGGACACGGGTCGGACAGATTCGATGTCCGCCAGCGACCCGCGTTTGCCTAATACAGAGGCAGAACGAGGAACTGCAGATGAAAACACGACGGTTCCCCGTTCTGTCAGGGGATATAACAGAGATCTAACTGATCCCTTTAATCGGGATCAGTTAGATCTGTCATGTCCCTGCCAGCCCAGCCCCTTCACAGTTAGAACACAATGAGGGAACACATTTAACCCCTTGATCGCCTCCTTAGGGTTAACCCCTTCCCTGCCAGTGACATTTATACAGTAATCAGTGGCTATTTTTAGCTCTGATCACTGTATAAATGTCAATGGTCCCAAAAAAGTGTCAAAAGTGTCCGATATGTCTGCCAGAATATCTCAGTCTTGATAAAAATCGCAGATTGCCGCCATTACTAGTAAAAAAAAATAATAATAATAAAAACGCCATAAATCCATTCTCATAGTTTGTAGACGTAATAACTTTTGCGCAAACCAATCAATAAACGCGATTTTATTTACCAAAAATATGTAGAAGAATATATATTGGCCTAAAATGATAAATACATTTTTTTATATATATATATTTTTTTGGATATGTATTATAGCAAAAAGTAAAAAATGTTGTTTCTTTTTTCAAAATTGTCGTTCTTTGTTTATAGCGGTGATCAGAAGTGACCCAGAGATGATCAAATACCACCAAAAGAAAGCTCTACTTGTGGAAAAAAAGGACATCAATATTGTTTGGGTGCAACTTCGCACCACCGTGCAATTGTCAGTTAAAGTGACGCAGTGCTGAATCGCAAAAAGTGCTCTGATCAGGAAGGGGTAAATCCTTCTGGGGCTGAAGTGGTTAAAATCAGGTGGTGCACTCTCAGTATTTTAATGTGAAAAGCCACAGGATCTGCAACCCTTTAGAAGTATTTAACCTTTGGGTAGTATCTCACCAAAACTGAAATTCTTATTGCAGGGGGTGCCTAAAATTTGATCTGTATCTTAGAACAGACTCCTGGGAGGATTAGTAAGCCAATCACACGAGCAGGAAATGACGCCATTGTTGGGGGTGTTCTGTACAGTAATTGTACCATATTGCGTTGGATTTTACAGAAAATGACTGGGGCTGCAGATTGAAAAGGAAAGGTAATTTTTAACCACTTGCTACCTTGCCGTCGTCTGACAGCGGCAAAGTGGCTCTTAAACCACTGTCACCTGGCGGCGGCTGCAGGATCGCGGATTTTGAGTGCATGCGTGCCACCAGAGGAGCGCTCGCATGCTTACTGTGTTTTCCGGGAGAGCCAGGGAGCAGGTAGGGTGGACTCGATGTCCGCCAGCTACCTACGATCGCTCCCTCGCAGTGACAGAATGGGGGTCCATGTAAACACACGGATCTCCGTTCTGACAGGGGGAAGGAAAGTGATTGCAGGTACCCTGTATATGGGAGCCGCGATCACTCTCCTCCCCCACTCAGCCCAGACCCATACAGTTAGTAACACACAAGGAACACAGTTAACCCTTAGAACGCCCCTGCAGGTTAACTCCTTCCTTGCCAGTGACATTTATGCAGTAATCAGTGCATTTTCCAAAAAAGTGTCAAAATGGTCCGACATGTCCATTGCAATATCACGGTACCGCTGAAAATCGCAGATCGCAGCCATCACTAGTAAAAAATAAAAAAAAAACATAAAAACCCCATAAATGAATTTTCATAATTTGCAAACGCAGCAAACGAGTCATTATACACCGAATGCGATTTTTTACTAAAAATATGGGGAAGAATATAAATTGGCCAAAACCGATGAAAAAAAATATTTTTTTTGGATATGTATTTTAGCAAAAAGTAAGAAATATTGTTTTTTTTTTTTGCAAAATTGTTGCTCTTTTTTTGTTTATAGCAGTGATCAGAAATGATGCAGCGGTGATCAAATGCCACCAAAAGAAAGCTCTGTTTGTGGGAAAAAAAGGACGCAAATTTAGTTTGGGTACAACAGCTCAGGACCGCGCAATTGTCAGTCAAAGCGACGCAGTGCCATATTGCATAAAGTGCTCTGGTCCTAAAGGGGGAAATCCTTCCGGGGCTGAAGTGGTTAATAACATTCAATTTCAACACGGCTTATGTAGCAATTGTATATACTATATTATTCTTTTTTTTTTTTGCTATACAATGGAACCTCAGATTACGAGCAT
This sequence comes from Glandirana rugosa, assembly GCA_018402905.1. NCBI lineage: Eukaryota > Metazoa > Chordata > Amphibia > Anura > Ranidae > Glandirana > Glandirana rugosa. The sequence continues at coordinate 332,844 of BLSH010074850.1, read as the reverse complement.
AATCCGTTCCAGGAGAATGTTTGTAATCCCAATCACTCGCATATCAAAGCAAGTTTCCTCACAGGAAACAATGGAAACTCAGATAACTTGTTCCACAGGGACTGCATGTATTTCCGAATGCTTTTGAGAGCCTCCAAAGCTCACCAGCGCCCCCGCACTGCGGTATTGCATGCACAGAGGCTTAACCCTGATCGTTTTGCGAGACAGCGCTCGCAAACCGAGTCTGATTTTTTTTTTAAATGCTCGTATTGCGAAACGCTCGCAATCCGAGGTCCTACTTAGGGTTGCCACCTGTCCGGGATTCACCCGGACAGTTCGGGTTTTGAATCATGTGTCCGGGTTTCAGACCACCAGAAACCCGGACACATTATTCAGACCGGACTATGGCTTCTTAGCAGGGTTGCTGGCTGCAGTTTTCTAAGTAAATAGTGTCTGTTACACTCTCTTTCACACTGCCCAAAGCCAGCACTAACAGTTACACCCACCCCCACACTGACGTGAAAGGAGAGAGGGCTCAATCTGCTCCACTTCCTCCTGCCCCTACCCCTCTGTGTCTGCCCACACTCCAATCCCGGGCAAGTGGAGGCAGCAAATTTGAAGTCCATTAGTCGCAGATACATTTAGATGAGAGGTGCTGACTGCCAAGGGGTGAGTGAGTTCACCATCCATCCTTGTCCTCCTCCCTTCTCTCCCCTGCCTCTGAGTGAGTACACTAAGGTAAATCAGGGTTCTTTAAAACAGAGGCCACAGTGTTCCCCCCTACATCAAAGTCCTCTCTGTACATCAGAGTTCTCAGTGTTCCCCCTTAAATCATGGTTCCCAGAGCATCCCTTATGTCAGAGTCCCCAGAGTTCTCCCTTACATCAGAGTCTGCAGAGTCCCCCCCCCCTTACAGTGTAAGGGAACTCTATGCTATAAAAAAAATGTGTTGGGTGCTGTGAAAGTGTTTGGGTTTGACTTGAAGAAAAGGTGGCAACCCTATGTGCGGCACCAAAGTGTTCGGGTTTATCTTGAAGAAAAGGTGGCAACCCTACGTGTGGCACCAAAGTGTTTGGGTTTATCTTGAAGAAAAGGTGGCAACCCTAGTCCTACTGTATTTATTTTCCATGAGAGCGGAGTTACATTTTAATGTTGATGGCAGCCTCCCCTTTTCAGAAAAACTATAGCTAAAAAATACTTAGGGTTATGGGAAAACTCTTTAAAACCTAACAGCACGCACATAATAAACACAATTCTAAAAGGAGTATACATCTGCCTTGAAATAATGTTTATATGATAAAATACTTAATATCCTTCTTAGTCACATGCAGAGCTGCTTAAGCCAAAGACAACAATTAATTGTCCCGGCGTTTTCTGAACCAGTGTGCCAAGAAGTATTTTGTCGTTAAATCTGTCATCAATGACATAGTACAGCACATCAGGCTCAGCATGGAATAATCTGCCTTCTTTCTGTGATTTGTAACTGATGCATTCAAATGACCTAGTACAGCTGCAGCTATTTCTAGCATGGACTAAATACTCTTCACAGTTTTCATTAATCCCTAAATCCACAGGTTGGATCACCGCAGCTGAGCCTCAGGCCTTTGCTTTCTCATTTCCTGGAGTCCTATTATCGATGCCCCTCTTCCTTATTATTACATTGCTCATTGTTCTGATACATGGCGTTTGTCATCAAATCGAGTGCCAGCGTGCTGCATTTGGATTAAAAGGAAACATTTACAATAAATCATTTAAATAGAACAAACCCCAGTCATTAGTCTGTGAAAATCTCATCCGTCTTTAGTCTCCACGTAAATAAATAACCCAGAGCACCATTTCTCCTTTTTCATTGCTTGCATCCCTCTACCTGCAATGCAATGGACAAAAATAACCTTTGCTTCCAATGCATTTTGCATGACAAGCTTGGCTGGTGGAGACGGAAAAGAAGAAAATGGGCCTCTATGTTTGAGCTGAGCAGAGCATCCAGTTTTCTCTTTATTTTCTGTTCAGCCCTAGTAGAATAGGGGTATTGAATGGAAACATTCTGCTCAAAATAATAAAAGTTCCTTAAAGTAACTAAGGTAACTGAAGAAGAGCTGTAACAAATGTTCATTGGATAAATTCCGCGTTCAGGAACCTTGTGCCTCAAAACGTGTTTATTTTTTAGTAGCCATTGAATTATTAAAACGGACCTGTGCTCGAAAACTGAAGATTCGCTATTGTATAGGAAACATCTAAAAATATTAATCGTGCCAAAGCAGTACCTTAAAGCGGAATTCCACCGTATTAAAAGTCAGCAGCTACAAAAAGTGTAGCTGCTGACCTTTAGGCCTCATTCACACGGGCGTTTTTTGACGCCACTTTCTTGGGCAGTTTTTGCAGCTCTCCATGTTATTCAATGGCCCTCTAAAAACGCTGACGTTTTTGAGCAGTAGAGGGCATCGGCGTTAGTGAGCTGTTTCTAGAACGTGGGACCAGTGCGTTCTGAGGCTGTAGTGTTTTGGCGTTTTTTGACGCCAATCGGCAAAATGCTCACTAACGCCGTGCTGGCGTTAACCAGCGTTTTTTGACGCCAACGTTTTTAGGTTGAAAAATAGCAGAGAACTGATTTAAAAAAAAAAAAAACACCTATTGAGGTCGACGCTCAATAACGCTCACTAACGCCGATGCAAAACGCAGATTTTTGCTTATTTTTTCTCAGACGCCCGTGTGTATGAGGCCTTAACAATCGGACACTCACCTGTCCCAGGCTACAGCAATGCAGCCGCCTGCAGCATCGCTCTCAACCCTCTTCCTCTACAGCGCCAACATCACAGGTGTGGGCACTGCTCATGCGCAAGTCGCGCTGCGCTCTGTGAATGGCCGGCGTATCTTCTGGGACCTGTGATGTGTCCCAGAAGATCCCAGGGTGGGAGGGAGAGGAAAGTGAACTTCCTTCCGGCTCCGCAGTGCCAGGAGAGGAAGTGGACCTGGGACCCTGTGAAAACCACTTGCTTACTGGGCACTTAAACCCCCCTCCTGCCCACAACAATTTTCAGTTTTCAGCGCTGTCCCTCTTTGAATGACAATTGCGCGGTCTTGCTGCGTTGTACCCAAACAAAATTGACGTCCTTTTTTTCCTACAAATAGAGCTTTCTTTTGGTGGTATTTGATCATCTCTGCGGTTTTTATTTTTTGCGCTATAAACAAACAAAGAGCGACGATTTTGAAAAAAGGACAATATTTTTAACTTTTTGCTATAATAAATATCCAAAAATAAAACATATAAAAAAACAAATTTATTCATCAGTTTAGACTGTTTAAAATTGCAATAAGCGTATTTTGATTGGGTTGCGCAAAAGTCATAGCATCTACAAACTATGGACATTGGTTTATGGCATTTTTATTATTTATTTTTTTTTACTGGTAATGGCGGCGATCTGTGATTTTTATCGGGACTGCGATATTGTGGCGGACATGTCTGACGTTTTTGACAATTTTTTGGGACCAATGACATTTATACAGCGATCAGATCTACATCCGGCTGCGGCGAGAGCGTGTCTGGCGCGAGCAAAGGGGGAGGACGTCTATTGACAGCCTCCCAGCAATTCAGATCCACGCTGTAGCCGTCAATCGGCTATAGTGCGGATCTGAAGTGGTTAAAGTGTTACTAAACCCAGCAATATAAAAGCAATTCATCCGCCCCCCACAGTGCACACAGCTTCTAAATCTTCTTTTTATATCAAAATACTGCTGCTATATACCTTTTTTTTTTCATCTGTATATTGCAGTTAGGTGATAAACTGCAAGGAGCCAGGGCTTCCACAGTGTTCATATAGGAGCAGATTTCACTCTCTGATGATAAAAATTCCTTTGCATCAGTGACCCTTCACCCACAATCTGGCCAGAGTTGATTGGTGCTTTGCCAATGACATGCTCAGTTCACAAATAAACAATCACTGCCGCTAGAAATGCACTGCAGTCTGTGTCCATGTGAAACAGGAAGATCGGACAGAGCATGTGCAACCTTTTTCACCCTGCCTGCATGTAGCATAGTATAGTATAGTCTAATATAGTAGACAGGGTAAGAAGGAAGTATCTGGTCATACAAGATCAAACAACTTTTTTACACAATACAGAGGATTAACCCCTTAAGCTACACAGTGAGTATAACAAGCATGCTATTCTGCATATACAGACAGATTTTACTGTTGTGGGTTTAGTAGCACTTTAAAAACAGCAGTGCACTTCCTAATATGTGACTGTGCCTAGGCATGAATGTTCTAAATATCAAAATGTACTCACGTGGTAATCAAAACAAAACCAAAACAATAAAATAAAATAAATGACTGTGGTAGATGCAGTCTGAGAGCGATAAATCACTTCACAGACAATATATCATACTGTATATCCCCTAATTGTAAAGGGTGACAGCGCTTACCCAAACAATATGTGTAAATAAACAGAAAGTGAAATAAATCATCCACAAGCTTAATTCTTCAATAATATAAATACTTTGGCGTGCTAATTCTGTAAATATGCCATTCATCTGCTCCTTCCCATTCGAAATGTGCGGTTCAATTTTCAGGGGATCCGGATACCAGTTAGGGTATGTAAACTTTTGATCAGGGTCATTTGGGTAGTTTCTGTTGTCATTATGATATAAAAAGAGTAAACACAGTTGATTGATAATAAATGGCTTCAACCAAACACTAACCGTGCGTGAAAGAAATGTTTTTGTGTTCTCATTCATATTCTCTGAAAAATGGTCAAGAAATCATAAATTCTGCCAGGGTATGTAAACTTATGAGCACAACTGTATATTACATATGCATGGCAACCATATATTTTGCAAAACTCAACCATGTTTGAACTGTTGGGGATACTTGCAATATTGCTTGGGAATGCTATATCTGTACAGCGCTGTTTTATGCCTCACATGTGAGTAGTTTTATGTACTTTGGTTTTAATAAAAAGTTTTTTTACGGATTCACACTATGTGGGCATTTCCATTTTGATTTTATGGTGGAGTTTCGTAAATTATGGCTGCCATGCATATGAAATATACATCTGGGAAATTGGAGACATCATGGGAGCCCAACCAAGCAGCATTGGTCATAGCACCTCAGGGCAGGATATTACTTAGAGGCTGGCATGATTCTGTAATAGGGTCTGCTCATTCTGGTAAGAGTTCATTCCCTATGGAGGCGATGGTTCACACTGTGACTACGGGATTTATTTCAACAAGATTTTTTCCATCACACAGGGCTGTTATATTACTGGTTTGGGATTGTCACTTTTATTGTACATACACAAAGTGGACTTGATTTGTTTTTTGGTTTTCAGTATTGCATTGGTTGTACGTTTTGCATATTTTCACAATTAGCGCGGCAAAGTATTTAAAGCGGTTGTAAACTCAGCTCAAGAATAAGAATAAATTCTATATTTTGAGTCCACTTTACACATTGAAAATACCAAACATGTATGTGGTAGGTAAAAGCTCTCTTACATGCCATAAAAGAGGAGTTATAATCCGTTCCCGGACGGTATAAGGCGGCGCCATTTTCACTGTTCCGCGTTTTACTCTACATGTACTTCCGCCCTCATTCTGTGTAGAGGCCGATAATCTCGCGCATGTGCATTATGTACGCTAGCCAAGCCTCTCTTTCGTTTCATATTGCCATGGGAAAGCATTGTAATGCGGATGTCTTCTTCACAGATATCGCGTTGGGTCGGGGCTGACGCCACATGACGCAGCCCCGGCATAGACTCCAAATATTAACGGCAGCCTTAGCTTGCCGGAAAATTAGTGAACAACGGCTCATGCGTGGGTGACGTCACAAGGCGAAATATACGATATTTGACGGAAAGGAAGCAGGTAAGGAGAGCGAAAAAAAGGGCAATATAATCTTCATACAAGGAGTGATCAGTGCTTTAGAAATGTGGTGCAGGGGTTTATTACCACTTTAAATTATTTCAGTTATACAGTATATCTGTCTGTTTTTTGCCAAGCGGCTTGACCTTGCACCTGCCAGTGGGTTTTCTATTATAAATGTGTATTAATTCCTCAAAATGTATATGTGCTCAGTGTTCATAACATTCCATTTTCATTTTTTGCTGATAAAGTGATTTCCCCAGGCACAATTGCTCCAGACAGAGGGAGGAATTAAGGTGCTACTGGCCCTATGGGATGAACATAGAATGGGACATCAATTTGTTTATTAATGCTGCGTGATACAATAGTTATGGGGTACATAATGTATGTTAAATGTTATATATGTGTTTTTAATTTATATGTTTGAGTGCTTACGTTTTATATATCTTATGTGCACTTATAAATAGTATTGATTTTTATGTATTTTAGGTGATTATTTTCATTGTAAACGTGTTGAATATATGTGGAACGCATTGGCATTTCGGATAGGCCAGTTCTCCCCTTCTGGATCCAGTGTAACTATCCCCGTCTGTTCCAGGCATCCTGTTTGCACCGGATGTTGTTAATGGACCGGATGTGAGGTACCCGCTGTTTCCGGTTATGAGGATTTCCGCCCAATTTTGACTTCCGGGTTATCCGGATGTTGTCGGCCAGACCGGACGTCATTATATATTGTGATGTGTGGTTGTCTCAGTTGTTAACTCTGTTGAAGGGTCGGGAGAGGTACATATGACAAGCCATACCTAATATGTTTGCAATGAATACTTGATTTTACATTTAGACTGGTAGCAGCGTGATGAGACTAAGTACACACTCCGATTACAGTTAAAAATATACTGTTTACTTTTCCAGTGAAACCGGATATTGACTGTCATGTGACATACGAGCCACCTTGGATTTGCTCCCTATGGCTGAGAGCGAGGCTTGCAACTCACGCTGGGACCAGGTGTTATGCGATTGCCATTATTACTACAATTAAGTTAATTTATGATATGTTATATATAGCGCAGTGGAGGGGAGCGGGCCCATACCCAAGTTGAAGTCCATCAGAGACGAAACGCGTCGGTTGAAAGGGTGTCAGCTCTAAACCATTGCACCCAGCTTATGTGCACAAAGCTCCTGGATGTATTTTGCTTATGACCGCTGATTTGATGTAAGTGCAATATTTGGAATAAACCTTCCTTTATTTTAATGGTTTTACACTATGTGGAGTTCTCTTCTTCTATACCTACCTATGTTGGCTATTTGTACATCTCAGTGCTAAGAGGGTTCTTGGATGATGGTCGGTGAGGAGTAGCTACAATACATATACTCCGGACCTCTTTCAAGTTATCATGGGAAGTTCTTTGGATAATGGCCAGTGATGAATAGCCATATTATATAGACTACAGGCTTTTCTCAAGTCATTACAGGGTAAGCGTACCCAACTATTCTTTTGGTGAAGGCGCGTGGTGGATTGTTTGATTATTACCCACTATAAGTTTCTACGAGTTTATATAACAGTTTTTTTGTGGTAAACGTACCCAACTAACACTTTCGGTGATGGGAGCACTTTGTTGAATGATTTTTTTCTACACTTAATTATGGACTATACATTATAATTGATATGGACTGATTATGAGTATTTGATTATTACTTATCACTGTTATATGTTTTGTTGTAATTACTTACAATATGTGTTGTAAGTTGTTAGCGCTTCAGATTTAGATTACATTTTTTTCAATTACTGTTCACAGCTTGTTGGGGTTGCTGTGCCAGCTGCTTATTTATTTGTAGGTCTGGGGTGTGCAGCAGTTTATTAACCTTTTGAGAAATCAGAGAGCCCTGCTCGTTAGAGCTTACAATCTAGAAGGGAGAGTTGAGTGATACAAAAGGTGATAACTGTGGGGGATGAGCTGATGGAAAAAATAAAAGTAGTTGTTAGGTAATGAGTTGTTAGGTATAGTTGTAGGGAGTTGAGGAAAAAATCAGCTGTAGAGAGCCTTGAGGCAATACTGGTGATTAGCTTTTTGCTTGGCTTTTTTGGGTCCAGCTTCTACAGTACAGATCCTCTTTAAAGCGGAGCTCCACATAAAAGGGGAATCGCTACTTGCTTGTTTTCTCTCCCCCCCTTCCCTCCGCTTGCACATTTGGCACCTTTCGGAGGGGGAGCGGATACCTGTTTTTGAAAGGTACTTCGCTGCAGCAAATTCCCTTGGAAGTTCTGCCCCCCTCCTCCTTCCCCCTCCGCCAGGCCGTACACAAAGCGCAGTGCACCTCGTAGGAAGCTGGCTGTAAAGCCACAAGTCTTTACTGCCGGTTACCCTTACAAGGAATGGCGGCGGCAGCACCCTAGAACCGACTGAAAAATCGGCTGGTGCCAACATCAAGGGATCCCTGGACAGGTAAGTGTTCCAATATTAAAAGTCAGCAGCTACAGTATTTGTAGCTACTGACTTTTAACTTTTGGTTGGGGGGGGGGGGGCTGGAGCTCCATTTTAACATCAATTATATTTGTTAGGGTTTCTGTATGTGGGTGTTTGCAATCTCCATTTCAAATGTTTTTGGAAGTGTTTTGAAATAGTATCAATAGTAGCGGCTGAAATCAGATTTTGATTTTACAGGGTAGAGTTGACTCCTGTTTTGAGTAGAATTCCCTTAGCATTGCTTTTCTCTAGACAAGCCATCAACCCATAAATATACAATGTAAACATGTATCACAGGTAAGGTATATAATGTTTATAAGGTCTGTTGCTATTATTCTTGCATTTTATGCCTCCCTTGCAATTCCTGGGTAAGATATACATCTACAAAAACACCCATGATATATTTAGCCATCTGAATACCGCCTTAAGTCCACATTTAAAACGGAATACCAATTTGGAGCTGTGGATGGCAAGCTTGTGTACATACAGATGACATCCAAATGTGAATCCAGGAGTCACAATTTCATTAGATATTTCTCCAGTGTAATATCTGTACTATTCGGCCATTCACTATATTTTTCAGGCTTTAGCTGGAGGTACCTAACAGAGTGCTGTGGATTCCAAAATCTTTGGGCAAACATGATGGAGGTAAGATGTAATGTACTGAGTTCAAGACCTGTAGAAAATGAAAGTCAGTATTTACAATACATGTTTAAGTCAGATGAAGTTTCTAGTTTATGGCTAGCCTTATGATGCAGTATCCAAAAAGAAGATTGGATACCAATGGTAAAATATTCTGTTACTACAACTTATTTCTAAGCCATTGCTTCTTATTTGTGTAGCACCCTGGTTTTCAAGGGGGTGCTGTTAAATTTGGTTGCCAGGCAGTAAATGGCCTGGTCAAATTGTTAGGGGATCTCCTGATCCTATTTCTAACTCTGGGTTTGGTGCATCTCTCTCCTCTGCCATTGGGTGGCACTGCTGCTGATGGATTGGAATGACAAGGTGTACATGAACTTGGAATATGAATAATAGCCTGCTCCGGCCAATGGGCACGGGTTTTCTTGGGCCCAATGGCCTGTTGGTAAGCCTATATATTTGGGAGGAGTCAGGTGATCCTTGTTCTATGCCACCTACACGGCTGTCTGGGTGGATGTGTGTTAAAGCTCCCGGGGCCAGAATCCTGAGGCCTATCCAGCAGTTCCTTGTTGCTAGGCAGTCTGAGGCTTACCCAGGACAAGCAGCAGCAGTGGAGGGTTGGGGCTTCATGATGGAAGCCTAAACGAGTTGCACGAGTTCTACCGGCCTGAGAACCCCTCTTTGTCAGAGGTGAAAGGACAGAGTTTCTAGCGGAGGACAACCAGTCCTGTCAACTACTCCTGGAGGCAAAGCTTGAACCAGGGTCAGAGGTAAAGGTGAAACAGTCGCCTTCAAGGGACAACGCTCCTGTTATCAGAGGCCAGAGTCTGAGAAAGAGTACCAGGGCAGCATTTTTTTCACGTATCGGGGCTGGTGGAAAAGTGGGAAAATATCAGCAGAAGTCAAGCTAGGAACCCAGCAAGATAGAGGGGTTGACGCTTGCAAGAGGGTTCAGCAGTTGAGCTGAAGAGCCGAGGAGGGAACCCAGCAAGTTGGCATGGGGGACACTCAGGAAATACAGCGGTTGGCTGTGTGAAGCACAAGTGACCCAGTGGCAGTGGGAGTCCAAAAAGTCTTGTTGGGAGACTGTCAGTGTAAACTAGTGAAGCTACAGCTGAGGCTAAGAGACGGAAGCCAGATCTGTACATCGGGGATACCAAGTTTGGTATGTGCATCAATTTGTGTGGAAGTCCAAAGCACAAGTCCAATGCACAAAGAAATAGTTCTAGTCAGGCAAAGTTCAGTTGGAAGGCCAGTGGGACTTTATAGCTACATCAAGAATCTTATTCAGATAGCCTCGGAGTTTGCCAAGTGCTCTTGCACCTACCTAATGGGTGTCCTGGCCGTAACCCTCTCTCCCCAGTTCTTGATGAGAAAAATAAATCTCTTTTGTTCTGCATCATCAAAGTGTCTGTCGTGACCCACACTGCGAGGATGGATGTCAGTCCTCCCTGACTCTACAGGTCACCATCAGGCCTGTGGAGGTTGGGGCTACATTTGATTATTTTTCTTTGGATTGGTATCCATGAGATTAAAGGAGTTGTAATGGCAGAAGGTTTTTTTCATCTTAATGCATTCTGTGCATTAAGATAAAAAATCTTCTGTGTGTAGCAGCCTCCCCAGCACCCCCTAATTACTTACCCGAGCCTCATCTCTCTTATGTTTATGAGTGTCTTAGTCACCCGGGACTCTCCTTCTGATTGGCTGAGACACAGCAGTGGCTGTCAATCAAAGTCAGTCAGCCAATCAGAAATGAGAGGGGACGGGGCCAAGTTGGGGCTCCGTGTCTGAATGGACACAGGGAGCTGCGACTCGGCTCAGGTGCCCCCATAGCAAACTACTTGCAGTGGGGGCACTCGACAGGAGGGAGGGGCCAGGAACAGCAAAGAGGGACCCAAGAAGAGGAGGATCCAGGCTGATCTGTGCAAAACTAACAGATGAGGTAAGTATAACATATTTGTTATTTTTTTTAAAAAAACAAGACTATACATTCACTTTAAGGTCTTAATTCAGTAACTAAAGAACTGTAAGCTTAAATTCTATTGTAGTGAAAAACAACGGGGAGTTTATTAAAGGACCGCATGTAAGACAATTTGATAGAAAACATAAGCAATGGGCAGCGTGGATTTATGAAAGATTGAGTATGTCAAGAAAATGTACTTTTTTAAAGGGAGCAAGAAGAAACGTATACAAAGGTGTGGCTGTGTGTGTACTTTATTTATATATTGCTAAAATGTTAGACATGGTTCCCCACAGATGGCTAATGTGTACGTTGAGGTCTATAGACTATAGATAGAAAATCAAGTTTGTATTATCTTAGCCCTCCTGATCAGCACCATACTTTACCTCCCTCTCCATGGTGTTCAGCTGCCGGGAACAAGGCAAAGATTTTTAGAAGCTATGGGTTTATCGAGTCCTACCCTAGTAGAGCTATGTAGCCCTACCTTGTCACAGCACTGAAGAATATGCTTGGGAGGGTTGGGAGAACAGAGCAAATCTGCTTCTTTGCCCTGAGAGGGCAAATAGCAGGTTTGCCCTAAAAAATGCATTCAGAGAGTATTCAGTCATTAATGAATCACAATTTGAATGATACTAGATACTTAGATCATTCACACTTTGAAAGGAGGAGGGTGGTGTAACATAGAGGTGGTGTGGACATCACCTGGAAGAATTCACATTTTGGAGAAATGTTTTGATTACATTTTCACAGGAACTAAGATTACGTTTTGCAAATTTTTGGGTTATGCCCATGATTGTCACTTATTATGTTTGCGCTAATTGTTTGTATTTAGGTGGGAATTAGCACTGCACTTAGAATAATCAATTCCTGCATCTTGTTTGTTGGGCCTGACGCAAGTAAGAAGATCCTGAATACAACATATGCTCATTGTTAAATTCTGGCCATACCTCAAATTTCATGCAATTTCATTCACATTCAACTGGCTTTGGTGTACAAGAATAAGCAAACCAGTCAAAGCAATAGGTCAGCAGTTTTTTCAATACAAACTGCTGTTGGTAGGTTCCATAAGTCCAATCTGTCATTTTTGCAATTTAAGGAAGGTTGTTCGTTAAATTTGCCTAACGATTGCGGTATATATGGCAAACATGACCAAAAAAAAAAAAATTGCCAAGCAACACTACCTCTATGCACCACTGTCATGTCAGATAATGATCGGGGAGATGCTGGCTTCTTATAGGCCCTCGATATCCAATCAGCAGCTGATATTTTACAGCTCACCTCCTAACCTGCCTAGAATTTTTAAAGCTACGCACATAAATAGATTTATGTGAACATCAAAAATGTAGCAAGAAATTCAGCAGAATCAGCAAGAGATGTGCATAAAATGTAATTATTTTAATTGCTCTATTGAAAGAGCTGGTTTCAGTATAATTTTCTGTGTGCATGTCCCTTCCCTTTTTTTTCCTGGCAAGAACAATTCAAGCAGCTAATTACAATTTTTAGAAGTGATTAATAAGTCCATCATATGTAGAGCTCTAAGCCAAGTTTGCTATTACAGTAATTAAGAATATCACCTGTAGGTTTCAGTGCTAGAAAATCAAGCGTTGTACATCATTATAATCCTGACAGTGACGTTTGGGCAATCATTAAAATACTTTAGCTTGCATTATTTAAAGGCTTGCGTTGCTTGATCACATGTATTATTTATAACAGAATCATGTAGTGTGCTTCTTTCTGTTACAATTGCAACTGTATTTTTAGATACTTTTATACACATAAGTAAACCAGACTTAGTGTTACATGAAAAGACCTTCCTTTGTAGGTATAGGTGTTTAAAGGAAAACTGGCTCCATTTTTTCATGTTATCATTCTATAGGCTATAGTCTATAAATGCTCCTTTTTTTTCTAAGATGTTAGGGTAGACCTAATCTTTATAACTAACACACACTCCTGCACATTCTCACTTGCATAGCCAAATTGGATTTTATCGGATGAAAGGCAAGGGTGTCTGCACTCCTGCACATTGCATCGATTTGCATGTTTTTAACGACCACTGGGAACCTGGAAAAAAAATTGGTGTCTGGAATCTGCTTTAATATAGGACCATCATATTATGTATGGCAAGCTTTATGGCCAATACAAATAGCAGCATACAGCAGGAATACATACCAGAGACCGCCTTTGTTCTGTACAAAGCCTTAGTGATTATAGAGTCCACCATCGTCTTTTGATGACAGGAGATGAGCATCATCTGATTCAACCAATTTATCATGTCTATAGTTACCTACAACAGTGCCAGGTAGGAGCTTTCTGGGGATAGGGGGAATAGTGGACAGCTTAGTGATTGTTGCTTCTTGAAGACTACTGTGGGAATAATACCATTTATCTCCATTGCCATCTTCCTGTGATATGATCAAAAAGGATTGGACAGAGATCTTATTTTAATTTAGAAAAATGAGTCAAGAGCTCTTGCATACCTAATGTTAATGTATCATTTTGAGTACAAGCCAAATATTTAACAGCTTATCTAATCCAATTAAAAGTTTAAAAACATCTTAAAATGACAAGGGTACAGTAAATAGGCTTTTATGACGTATGTTGAGTTTACTAGGCTGTAGTTGGAGAATATTTTATACCCATTTTATGTGTCAAGAATTTGTTCTTACACTAAACTTTGTATAATGTACAAATATATCACCTTACAAAGATGTTTAACTATGGGTTACAAATATCATTGGAATGCAGTGTCACAATGTGCCATTACACAGATTTTAAGATAACATTATTCACATTGGTATGCAGCTAAGTGCACTACATTTTAGCAAGAAGAGAGGTCTTCAATTGTCCAAGAACACAGCTTGTATATTGAGATTTTACTTAGGTGATTAACAAAGAGAAATCTCTAGAAAAGATTTTGTCTATCTAATGTGGATGCAGAGCCCAATATAAGGCAAAGTACAGGATTGCCTGTGGGCTTCATGAAGCTGATGTTTTCCCCATTAGTGACTTACCATAATTTGTTCAGTATTATGCTGGTGTTATAGGCCCCCATCTTGGTAGAGGCAGGGCTCTGCTTCCTCATGTAAGAGTTGCCCCTCTAATGACTAGCGGTCTGCTGGATGATGAAGAAATGGTAAAAAAAAGCAGGAGAGGTTACAAAGCATAGATTCACAGAATGAGTGAAACAGGAGCAGAAAGATGCTTGCCTGCATTTCTTCAGATACAGATTTCTCTCCAGCAAAGAGAACAGTGAGCAGCAATGATGTGGCTTCACTAAATCTCACTCCACATTTCCCGAGACTAGCAGTCAGAGGCAGCAATGCCTTAAGTGGTTGTAAACCCTCACATATACCCAGTGAAGTGAACAGCCTTAGATGATACACAGAGATTATTCAAATCTTGCTACATAGATTTTATTGTTTATCTGCTGCCCTCGCTTCACTACACTCCTTCAAAAGGGAATAATCGGGTTAAAATCCTTCTCCATCTGTCAGGAGCACAGAGGAGGGAGTGGAGAGGCTGCAGTAACAGTGTGTGAGAGATGAGGAAAGGAACACACCCCCCTTCACACAGCAGAAGAACTGTGTTGTGAATAGACAAGCTCCGTGCTGAGCTCTCCTCCCCTCCCTCCCGGCACAAATTTATCTCATGTGTCAGGAAATGTCTCAGAAGTGACTGCTGATAACAGAGGAATGAAGCACAACAGAGAAATGACACTTAGAGCTTTGGGGGAAGATAAGTAAACACTGCAGATATGCTGTATGTGCATTGCTCATATTTCATGACTGAGGTATACAACCACTTTAAATCTCATACTACAGATTTCCAGCTATGGGGCTAAAGGCACAGGAAGTTATTTGCTCTTTTTTAGGCAGAATTACAGGTAAAAAGCACTATTTCAGAGTCCTCCACACTCCCCTCTGACGCAGCCATTATGGTGCATGTGAAAATGTGCTGAAAGGTCCTGACCAGGCTTTGGGGTCTGGCAGAGCCCGTTGACACAACTGAACTAGCACAGGAGATTAACCGTTCATGAGCAAAGACATCACAGTTGTGGGAGTTCCCAACAGCTGTCTTTGTGCACATCTTTGTGCAAATCTACATGTGCAAAGATGCTCAGAAAACCTGTGCATGTGCAAATGTGCCACAGGGCTCACCCAGGACCCAAAGCTGTATGACAAATCTGTGCACACTCCGGGGGGGTTGGGGACACAAGTGTCGTTCTCCCCTAGGTGAGAAATGTGAAAGTGCCAATAAATGGCAAAACAAAAAAAAAAGATACATTTATATTCAATTTTGAGAAGTGGGGGGGAGCAGGGCAGTATGACACTAACTTTAGGGTGAAGGTCCACTTTTAGCAAGTATAAAATATACTTCATGTATAACCATACACAGGGCCGGTCCTACCATGGGACCAAGTGGGACCATGGGTCCCAGGCGGCAGTTCAAGAGGAGCGGCACTTTGCCGCCCCGCTCCTCTCCCCTTTATCTTACTATGGGGAAGGGGCGGGTTAACTTATATTTAC
>BLSH010074850.1:301107-312860 GCA_018402905.1 Glandirana rugosa | reverse complement strand
CAGACGCACAAGGACAGACGCCATACCTTATTTGCATTATAAGTAAGTCTAACAAACCAGCCACACGGCCGAGAAGATAAAAGAAGTATGACACAACACTGTTCGTCTACCACGTCATTTTAAAACCGTATATGTAGTAATTAGGTATCTATGTAGGACGGAACAAGATCTTCAAGTCCGATTACCGCAACCGTATTACCACAACCTTCACAAAAGAGTTGTGTGTAATTCAAGGAATTATACCTCATAGTCAACTTACGGTAACACATTGAACCCTAGTAACGACGACCCATCTGCTTGTCACAACACAGTATGAAGAAAATAGAAGAGCCGGCACACCGACCAAACAATCTGAATGAATATTACGTTTATTCCATACCGCAGACAGGAACACGCAGACGCGTTTCGACCGATGGCCTTGTCCACAGCATGTTCACATAAGGAATAAGACACACATATATACTAAATAAAGTGCAAAGATAATTTCTATTATCTTTTTAATTTTTACAAACCACTCAGATCAAGCTGTGCCTATTCTATTGCAGCTTACTGAAGTCTTGGACTATGCTGTATTTTTGACAAGATGTTACTCCACGTCCAGCTCTAATTGATGGACTAATTGATCTATTGCATTTGACTGGTTTTGTATGCACTTTAATTAGTATATATGTGTGTCTTATTCCTTATGTGAACATGCTGTGAACAAGGCCATTGGTCGAAATGCGTCTGCGTGTTCCTGTCTGCGGTATGGAATAAACTTAATATTCATTCAGATTGTTTGGTCGGTGTGCCGGCTCTTCTATTTTCTTCATACCTTGTCTTTGGATGACGGAGGAGCATCCCAGGCCAGAGCACCTGATCTGGATGTGCACAATCCACTTGGAGTGAGTTCACTCTCTGGAGTTCAGAGCGGTGTATCTGTTGCTGACAGTTTGTCACAACAAAGATCAAGATTCATAACACCAGATCCTTATTCTTGAACCTTCTAGTTTGGGTGATCATGTGCCCAACATTACATAACTGTAACTATTCTTAGTTGACAGGAATAGAACTCAGCAAGGTATTTTGCAAATATTGGCCAATCACTGAAACACACCAACTCTTGAAAAGAGCAAGTAAACCATTTCTAAATAGTATAACATGTTTTAAATCACATGCCCACTGGGCACTGCAGTAGCTGCCAGATCAGATCATCTTTTCTGGTGACATCACAGCTTGTACCAAACTTCAAGTTCCAATCTTCCATTGTGGTAGGCAGAGATAGATGAATGACACTACTGCTCCGTCCTTTTGGTCAGTAGCAGTGAGAAGCACCATCAATCGTAGGAAGAAAAGGCGTAAAAGAAAAGACTGCATTGGAAGAGTGTAAGGCTGACCATGCACGCTAAAGCCACACGTCCAACTTTTCTCCAAATCGTCTGTTGGCTGTTTTGTCTGGCATACTGACGGGAATCTAGTAATCGGCCAACAAAGCCGAATGTAGTGACGTATCTGTGAAAAAGAGTTGCGCTATAAATAGTCCAATTAAAACTAAACAGTTGCAAAAACAAAAAAATCCTGGAACAGTCTTTAGATCCAAGGAAGATTCATCTGTATATATCCATCACCATTTGTGAAAACACCAAAAAAGATGATCGCTTACCAGAGCCACATGACCCTTTATTACGGAGGGTCTAACATGCTTGTGAATGAGCCCCACTATCGCGTCCGCTGTGCTCCAGATCGTAGGATTACCACCATTCCACGATGGAGTCAGTACATATCAGTAAGGTATGGAAGGAAGCACAGAAAGATCGGCAATAGTGCAATTAACCATGGACGTTTTATTGGTAAAACATTTAAAAACAGCCGTACAGCATTCCAAATGGACAGCAAAAGATAAAAACAGTCTGCGGTGACCGAACGTATCCTCGCCCGACCAGTTTCATTCTATTGAACTTCTTCCAGCGGACGTAGTGACGTGTTAGGAGCGTATAACGAGGAAGTTCAGGTGAATGTGATTTGTGAATCACGAACACAGGTTACACCACCGAACACTTCCTGGATTCCGAGCATGAGTGTTAGCACTTCCAACTTTTTGTTGGCCCAACTTCTGTACACACGAGCCAACAATCGGCCAACACCTTGTTGGCCAACAAAAGTTTTCTAGTCTTGTCAGCCAACTGTTGGACGACAATTGGAAATCGGCTGTTGAATCGTGCGTACTAACAGTCGGATTATCGGCCAACAGGCTGTTGGACGACCGTTGTTGGCCGATAATCGGACTGTGTGTACAGGCCTTTAGATTTCTTTTTGTTGAGTCTACAGGCCAAACGAAAAAAGTCTAACAGATTGCTTTATCCATGCAATACAGCAGATGTGGATGAATCTCTCGCAGAGTCTGTCAGAATACCCAAACAGAAGCTACTGATTGGACGCAGTTGCTATTTGGCCAAGGATTTTCCACTTGGCTCCTTCCAGAGTTCAGCTAAAGGATGTCAAGCAGGAGGAGGCAGACTGGGCCACCCAGGCCAACTGAATTTTAGCTAGTTATTTACAAATAGGTTGAAATTTGGGTGTATTGACAACTTTAGGTTACTTGAGCTGCAACACATTTCTCACTATTCTCCTCTGACATTTCTCATTTAAAAAGGTGTTTTTGCCTTCCCTGTAATCTCTTGAGATTCCCAATGCCACCTTCTTAGTTGACCTGTGAGAAGTGGTGGGCAGGCAGGAGATGCAAAGCGGCTGTAGAGTTAAAAGCAAAGAGGCGTCTCCTCTGTTAGTGATGATGGGCAGGAGATGCCGAGCAGCAGTGACTCTAGTCTAGAGCAGCCTTTCTCAACCTTTTCAACACCGAGGAACCCTTGAAATAATTCTCCGGTGTCGGGGAACCCCTGCTAAAAATGTTAAATCTACAACTCATGATACCTTTGTGTGGTGGTCAAGGGGAAGAATGCTCCTTACACTTGTGGTCATTGAGAAGAATTACCCCTTACAGATAGCTAAAAATATCAATGGTATCAGTGGGAATTTATCTGAGAGGTAGAAATTGACCATTGCTCAAGGAACCCCGAGCAACCTCTGGAGGAACCCTAGGGTTCCACATAACCCTGGTTGAGAAACCCTGGTTTAGAGTGACAAACAAATAACAGTAGGTAGCCTATAGTAGAGGCTTTTTGAAGGTAATAGTTGGCCAGGGAGATGGAAGAACAGCTATGGAGACTGTCTGTAGGTGGTGGGTTGGCAGGGGGATATAAGAGGGCCATGTAGATGTAAGAGTAGCTATAGAGAGTGTCTAAGGTTGGTGGACAGGTAGAGAGATGTAAGAGCTATTATGAACACTATCTGAAGTGGGCAGGCAGGGGATGAAAGAGTAACTATGGAGACTGACTGAAGGTGGTTTGAAATTAATAGTAATAGCAGCATTTACTGCAGACTTTATACACACTCATGTCCCTTATACTATACAGTGGTGCCAGAAGATAAACATTATTGTTTCGCTATGTTAATATAAAATGATTATATATAAACAGGACAGAAGGCTGTTGTATTTGGTGAGCACGTCCAACCTTTTCGTTTCAGATCAGGTTGGTGTAGAGGTGGATAAATCCAACTCAGTGATCATTCTACAGATGTTTTATAGATCATGGAATTATGAGCTTCTCAACCATACACTTTACAGATATGCATAATTCTAACCAGAAATTTATATATATATAAATATATAACTCTCAAGAATATATGGCTTTGAATAAACAAATACATGATTTAATAGCAGAGACATTTTGCACATACAACAAAAGTTGCAGAAAACAAAACTTGCCCTCCTGTTTGATTTGATATTCTATTTCAGCACATCTGAAGCAATGACATAATGTTAGTTAAAAGCAAAGCTGATTATCCTGAAAATAGAGTAAACACTGCCCTCTTCCAGACAACCCACAGTACTACACTTGGTGAATGCTGTGCATACTTCCATACTATTATGTCAGTACCATTAACATATATGAGAAAAAAAAGGAAAAGACCTGTGATTTTAAGGTATAATATCACACGGACCCATAAGAATGACCAGAATTGCCTACATTTGCCAATCCAAGGCTACCATACCAAAAATGTTTACTACTACTCAAAACATGGGCTCCCTCCCCATAAATACCAAGTCAGAATAATGTGTTTTGAGCAGGTAATACGGACCATTCAGTTTTAAATGTGCATGACATGTCACAATAAACAGCAACAGTATATATTTTTTGTTTTTTAACCACTTCAGCCCTGGAAGGATTTACCCACTTCCTGACCAGGCCATTTTTTGCGAAACTTCACTGCGTCGCTTTAACTGACAATTGCGCGGTTGTGAGACATTGCACCTAAACTGAATAGATGTCCTTTTTTCCCCACAAATATAGCTTTCTTTTGGTGGTATTTGATCACCTCTGCGTTTTTTTTGTGCTATAAATACATTTTTTTTACTTTTTGCTATAATAAATATCCCAAAAAAATGTAAAAAAACAAATGTATTCCTCAGTTTAGGCCAATATGTATTCTTCTACATATTTTTGGTGAAAAAAAATCCCAATTAGCATATATTGATTGGTTTGCGCAATAGTTATCGCGTCTACAAAATAGAGGATAGATTTCTATTATATTTTTTTTTACTAGTAACGGCAGTGATCTACGATTTTTAGCAGGACTGCGACATTGCGGCTGACAGATCGGACACTTTTGACACTTTTTTGGGACCAGTGACATTTATAAAGCAATCAGTGCTATAAAAATGCACTGATTACTGTATAAATGACACTGGCAGGGAAGGGGTTAACACTAGTGGTGATCAAGGGGTTAAATGCATTCCCTGGGGGGTGTTTCTAACGATATGGGGGCTGGGCTGACTGGGGAAGGAGAGAGATTGCTGTTCTTAATCACTAGGAACAGACGATCACTCTCTACTCCCTTGACAGAACAGGGATCTGCTTTGTGTACACTGGCAGATCCCCGTTCTGCCTCTCTCTGGAGCGATCGCGGGTGGCTGGCAGACATTGAGTCTGCCACACCAATTGGTTGGCTCCCCCACTAGCGAATGATCACCGTGTACGCCTGACGTACAATGATGGCGATTCGCGCAGCTGTGTCAACCTGCTGCAGTAAAAATGCAGCGGCTGGTCGGCAAGTGGCTAAAGCTGCACCTTTTATAACTAAAAAGCTATCCTTGTGCTCCAGGCAAGTGTCTTTTCCTAGGCTGGGGTGATTTTATCAATCTGCTGCAGGCAGGAGGGAGCATTTTCTCTGCCTTCTCTCCCCCCAGAGATTATGGTGCAATATTGTAACTTTATAGAATGTCACAAGGTGAAAGTCTGCAGCAGGAGCTGATCTGTGTCAGACATTTGAGAACATGTCCAAGCAGTTTAACCACTTCAGCCCCGGAAGGATTTCCCACTTTAGGACCAGAGCACTTTTTGCGATTCGGCACTGCGTCGCTTTAACTGACAATTGCGCGGGCGTGCGACGTTGTACCCAAAGAAATTTGCGTCCTTTTTTCCCCACAAATAGAGCTTTCTTTTGGTGGTATTTGATCACCTCTGCGTCATTTCTGATCGCCGCTATAAACAAAAGAAGAGCGACAATTTTGCAAAAAAACCCAAACTCCTTACTTTTGGCTAAAATGCAAATCCAAAAAAAAAAAAAATAAAAAAAACTTTTCTTTTCCATCGGTTTTGGCCGATTTATATTCTTCCTCATATTTTTGGTAAAAAAAATCGCAATCGGCATTTATTGATTGGTTTGCGCAAAAGTTGCCGCGTTTACGGATGAAGAGAATTCATTTCTGGGGTTTTTATTTTTTTTACTAGTAATGGCGGCGATCTGCGATTTTTAACGGTACTGCAATATTCCAGCGGACATGTCGGACCATTTTGACACTTTTTTGGGACCATTGGCATTCATACAGCGATCAGTGCTATAAAAATGCACTGATTACTGTGTAAATGCCATTGGCAGTGAAGGGGTTAACCTGGGGGAAGGGAGTGATCACGGCTTCCATATAGAGGAAGCCTGTGATCACAGCCCTTCGCCCTCTGTCAGAACGGAGATCCGTGTTTACTCATACGGACCTCCGTTCTTTCCCTGCAGGGGGGCCATCGTTTGTAGCCGGCGGCAATCGAGTCCGTCCAACCGGCTCCCTGATCCCCCCCCCCCCCGAACACAGTGAGCGCACGAGTGCGCCTCTGGCAGCGCGGGCTCACAGTGAGGTATATCGCAGCTGCTGTCATATGACGGCGGTTTGCGATATCGGGTCACTTTGTTGGGGTCAGACGCCGGTCGGTAAGTTGTTAAAAATTGCTGTTTTTCACAATGGTTTATGCATGTTTATAAGTGTTTGACGTTAATGCATTCTGTTGGCTAGAATATTCATTTATCCTGCCATTTAGAGTATGCGTTTACGCACATTTTTTCTGCCCAAATACTTCTCTCTGAACCAGTGATGTTTTTTTTCTGCCTGTGAATGCTGATGTGTGTATGGACAAACAGGGTACATATAGCTACTTGTTAGGAACCTTTGTTCTACTACCCCTTTCTGCTACTGCTATGCTGCCAATATCACTAGTAGCAATATACTTGTGTATTGTATTCTGTTATCTTTGATTTTCTAGAATTCTAGTAACACTGGTACCAGGAAAAGAGTCAGTACATCTCTGTGGAACACACTGCCAATTCCCAGACATGCTATCAGTGTTGTTGAATGTAGTCAGGGAGTCCTAGAACACCAATTGTACACTGGATATTCATAATGTACCAGTGCTAGTCTGCTTGCGATTAGCTAGAGTTAGGGATAATATTTAGCTAGGGCTTGGATTAGCGATTAGCAAAGGTTATTAAAGGGTAACTCCACTTTCGTGGGGAAAAAAAATAACAAATAAAGAAAAAATAATATAGCACATATAATTGCAATACAAGTCATATTGTAAATGAATGTTATTAAAAATTACCTTTCCTTTTCAATCTGCAGCTGCTGTAATTTTCTAAGAAAGCATTGCAATATGGCTACCTGGAGTTGTTCTGGACACAGAGTGTGTACTGACCACCCCCCGGAAACATAATTTTCTGCTTTTGTGATTGGCTTGCCAATTTTCCCAGAAGTCTGCCTAAGATACAAGTTAGATTCCAGGCACCCCCTGCAACAACAATGTCATTTTTGGAGAGATACTTTCAATAGGAACACGTCTAAAGGGATGCAGGCCCAGCAGCTTTCCTCATTAGTGCTCTGCAGCTGCACACCTGACAGATATAATTATGAAACCACTCCCATTAGACTCACTCAGTACAGAGGCACAGACAAACACAGAGGGATTTCTTCAAAATAACAAAAGGTAGGAATCTGCAACAGTTTGTTATAATCCTTGCAATGTACATTGATCACGCAGAGGGGAATGTTTTTTTCTCAATAAAAGTGGAGTTACACTTTAAATATTTGTACATAGGCGTATTTGGATGCAGAAACACACAGAGAATAAGTGGGTTAAAGCACCAAGGTTAACACAGAAGTATGGCCAAAGCTCTTTTTGGCCATACTTCTCATGTGGATCACAGGAGTGCACTTACATATGCTCTCCTGTGACCCAGAATCCGTTGACTAACATCACAGACCTGCTCCCGACTCTGGAGGGATCCTGAAAACAATGTTGGGATCCACCCAGATGCCTTACAGGCAGCCGGCTCAGCCTGTGAGCGCACTGAGCTAGTCGCTCCTGCCCCCTCCACAGCCCAGTGCTCCAATGAACACTGGAGGAGCAGAGCAGAGAGCCCGGCAACTGACAGTCATGGATCTCTGCTCAGTGGAGTGAAATGAGCGATCAGCAGTCACATGATTACTCAATTCTCAGGCTTGGTGGAATTCAGTGAAATGCACAGCCAGGGGACACTCATCGTCTTTTTTCCTAATTCTTGCAATGTATTTGCCTATTCTGATACGGAGTTGTCTCTTGTTTCCCCATATAGATCTTATTGCAGGGGCAACTTATCATGTATATACAAAAGGAAAATACCCTCTAAAAGTGGGACTATACGGGCACTGAATAAGTACAAATAGAGTAAAATATATTATTATTTTTTGGTACAAAAAGGTTAAAAACTTGGAAAGACATAAATAGATCATAAAAGTGAGCATACAACAATACAAACAGTACTGAGACAGAGCAATGACCACTAACGCATTTCAGGATTCCTTCTTCAGAGGTGTCCTAAACAACAATGCAGATAATTCTCTAGAAGATAAATATAAAAGCAAGTATACAACATTATAAATATATATCAACAATTCTGTTCAAAGATGAACAATTCTTATCATGTATATCATCCATATTACTCTAGTTGTTGAGCAGTTAATAAACTACTTAATTTTAAACTTTTTTGTCTCATCAGAATTTGCGAACGCACTCGTTCTATGAACATAATGACAAATGTGGCAGTGTCCACAGGCATACATACCACTTATGGGGATAAGGTCCGTCAGCCAATTTTTGGTTGTGTCCTCTACTCTGATTGGACTAACATGTCATTGATGTTATGAATTCTCCTCGCTGTCATTAGTAGCTGTGGGCCTACTATTTCCAAAAGTCCAAAAAATCCCAGTGTTTCTCCACAATATTTTTCATTTAGTGCCCCTGTGACCCATATCCAGTAATGATCCTTGGGTATTTATTTTTACTGGAATTCATTTCTTTGGAGGTGTTTTCAAGCAGTGACTCTCGGATACTCTCACCTTCCATTGTCATCACCTTACATATAGATTTATGAGAGTATACTCTCTCTAAAATGTTGGTATAGTTCCATGGCCTCATTTTGAAAATCATGGTCCTAAGAGCAATTCCTCCTGATCCGTAGGAACTGTCTTACAGGGACTCCCCGGATCAGGGATTTAGGGTGATGGCTGTTTGCCTGTAGTAGTGTATTGGCTGCCTTCCTAAAGGTCTCAGTAGTTAGTTTGGTTCCCTCAATTGAAATTTGGAGGTCATGAAAAGGTAGTGTCATCTCATGGTGGGAGTAGGTGAGTTTGATATTTGTATCATTTAAATTAAATTCTTGCATGAAAGTTGTCAGTTCCTCTAACTTCCTACTCCACACCATGAGAACATTGTTGAGTGGCTGAGGTACATCAAGGACTTATACACCACCGCCCAGATGGAGGCTAGCATAAGCCGGAACCTAGGGTGCTCCCATACATGTTCCTCTTAATTGATGGTAACTAATGCCGAGAAATTGAAAGAAGTTATGTTTAAGCATGAATTCTAGTAATTCGACTATATACTCATTCTGTGCTCCAAGCATTGGATGTTCCATCTCCAAAAAATGAGTCACTGCTCTCAGACACCATTCATGTGGGATATATGTATATAAATTTTCAACATCTATCCCTACCAAGTATGCACCAGGTGGTATTGATAGATGTAGTAGTTTGATAAGCACATTCCTTGCATCCTTGATGAAGGAAGGGAGATGGTAATCCTTAATCATTGAGTCCACAAACTTCCCCACTTTCTCCAAGGGACCCTTAATTGCAGACATGTCACGTACCTGGTGGTGGAGTCTGACTTATGCAGGCGTAACCTCTCTTGTGCACCTGATTCAGGAACCCCTGATAGAGCAGACAGGAGGTTCGGGAGTGCAGGATGGCACAAGAGTTGAGCTCGGTCTTCGGGGGATTTGGTGGGGTCCTTCCGGACTCGTGCAGGCTAGTAGAGTGGTGGAACAGACTGGGTCGGCAACAGGCTGGCAATGTGGTACAGGAGAAGCAGGCAGAAGAGTAGTCAGGTACAGGTCAGGGTTTTCAACAGGCTGGCAGCAGAGGTACAAAGGGCCAGACAGGAAAATGGTCGTGGATAGCCAGGGCCGGTGTAGGCAGAGATCAGAGCAGGGTCAAGCTGGGTCACAGGAACTCAGATAACTGGTAGCTAAGGAAACACAGGAATGCTGTAGAAAGGACAGCACCGGCTGCATGGTGCTGCCTGATTAAATGGCCTGTTTGGCGCCAGTGGCGTCACACACCCACACGCGCACCTGCCGCGTGTGCCTGCACAGTGGAACGGGCATTCCAGATGGATTTCCAAATACAGTTTCCTGAAAAGACACAATTGGTTGTTCTATTGATTTATGTAACTTAGGAATGATGTAAAAAGTTGAAATATTGTATTCTCCCACTGATAGATATTAACATTCCTTTTTAGAAATCAGGCCTGCCTCAAGTTACAATGTATTATTCAGGATTTTCACAAAGGCAGGGAACAGGCTCTAGGTCACTGCCCTTGTGAAAATCCTGAATAATACGAGAGCTTTCTGTATGTAGTAATGTCTTTCAGCTGCCTCAAGGCTTCCTTCTCATACAGAGATTCACTCAGGAGAACCACATTACCACCCTTGTTGCTTTTTTTAGGAGTGAATGACGGTGTGTATGGGTGTGTGCGCAGCTGTGATAATCCTGGGGTAGACAACGACGCCTTTTTAAATATTTTTATGGTTGGTGGAGGTTCAACATTTTGCCTAGATTTTTTGTATTGTGTAATTTTTCTAAATAAAGCTGAATTAATTGACCTTAGTGTCCCCGTATGTGACTTGTTTGGGATAACCCATCCCCCTTTTTTTGAAAATACTTTTTCTCTTAAATTTTACTTTTGTTGTGAGATTGTTTCTAAATATAGAGCAGCGATTCCAATAGCCAAAGCCTTCCCTCCTTCCTCTAATTGCTTGATAGCAGACCAACTGTCATCCACCCAACACACACTGTTTTAATATCTACCACTAGACCCAGTACCACCAGTTCACTCACAAACTGTACAATCAAAAAGAATGCTGTTATTTTTCTATCATTATATTGGCCAAATTTTGTGGTCACCTTTGTTGTCAACTGCATTCTCATGTCAAAAAATAAGACTAAAAAATATATGTGTGTTTTACATGGGTGGATAGGAGAATTTGTTTAGATTGTCATGACAGTTTAGATTTATTTTCATCAGAGCATACAAATCAGCTGAGCTACCCTAAAATGAACCCATTTGTCAAATGAAGTCTTCCTGAGGCAGTTAAAAATCCTAGAATGTATGCTAAGCTAAAACCCGATAAGACAACTAAATGTTATAGTTCTGCAAAATAACCTATAATTGAAAGAGGATTGTATTAGGTTATGAGCAACGGTGTGAAGAGATGCTTACAACTATGTAATCATATAAAATATCCTAAGAGTAAGTTTATTGTGTGTGGTGGCGCTAAACTGGATGAATGAAAGATACCATATGATGGCAAGTAGTGATATTAAACCAGACATATGATGCAATAAATAGTGATCATACAAGTGAAAACAATTTGTATAGATTAAATAGATAGGCATAAAATAATATGCTTACCCACATAAAAGTGAGGTTATCAATAAAAACAATAAAAACAATAATAAGGTATTAAAGTGACAAAGTGTCCATAAAGTGTAACAGGGATCCAATGTGCTATATCCAAAAATCTTGAGGTGAAATCGGTGACTCTTTGTGATGGTTATTGAATGTGATAAGAAAGGCTCCAACTTTGGTCAATATGGAGGCTTACCAGAAATCAGATGGAAAAGCGCCTTTGAGATCTATAAGGACCCTCCGGCCCGTGGCGTAGATAGGAAAAGTGGATCTCCTCCCTGGGTCGCGTCACACAGCCTGGTCGTCCCTTTCAGGTGGCTCTGCGTCCTCTCCTGGTATCTCTGGCTTCCTCTGGGTTATTGGAGTGAAAATACACCCATT
>BLSH010074850.1:281265-299595 GCA_018402905.1 Glandirana rugosa | reverse complement strand
TTCATCACTATAATTTGGTCTGTATGCTGTGATCACTTCCCTTCCCCCTCACACAGAGCGGAGGTCCGTGTTTACATACACGGACCTCCGCTCATTCGTTCCGGGGGGGGCATCGCGGGTGGCCGGCGGCAATCGATGCCGCCGGACCCGCTCCCTGGACCCCCCCGGACACAGGCGCGCGCTCACAGTGGCTCTGTATCGCGGCCGCCGTCGTATGACGGCGATTCGCGTTACAGAGCCACATTGTCGCCGTCAATTGCCGATCAGCCGTCAGCAAGCGGTTAATCTATACAAATTGTTTTCACTTGTATGATCACTATTTATTGCATCATATGTCTGGTTTAATATCACTACTTGCCATCATATGATATCTTTCATTCATCCAGTTTAGCGCCACCACACACAATAAACTTACTCTTACGATTTAGTTTGGTCGATACAGGTGGCCGCTTACTGCCCCCCATCCTCACTCAGGGCATAGCGCAGAAAAACCCCCCATACACTAATATAAAATATCCTGATGGTTATTATAGCTACTACTAAGGTTAAAAGTGAATTCCCCATGCTGCTGTTCTTTCCAACTTGTATCTACACTGGTCTCTAGTAGTTTATGGACTATGCTGGAAATTCTCCTACTACATGTGTTTGATTTAGCCATACTTTAATGTTAAAGCAGAGCTTCACCCTAAAGGGGATGTTCCGCTTATTTACACCCCTACCCTCCTCTGCCACATTTAGCATGTTTTGGGGGGGAGCGGGTACCTGTTTTTGACAGGTACCCGCTCCTACTTCCGATCAGATTGATGTGAGACCCAAACTTCACCCCTCCCCCTTCCCCTGCAGCATTCTGGGACACATCACAGATTCTATAAGCCTGCGGGACTATTCACAAACTGCAGCACGGCTCGCACATGCGCAGTGGGAAACCAGCAGTGAAGCCGCCAGCTTCCCTTAGTCAAGGTGCCGACACCTGAACCTGAAGCTAATTGAAGAGTCAGCTCCGGTGAGGACAATGCTGGATCCTTGGACAGGTAGGTGTACTTATATTTAAGTATTTGTAGCCGCTGACTTAATTTTCTTGGGGGAGACTGGAGCTCCCCTTTAAGATCAGTGACCGTATTGTCGCAGGTACAGCAAAGAAAGGTCACTGGGAGCTCAATCAATATTTAGTTATGTGGCCCCATTATCTGTAGTTACAACTGTTATATCCAGTGTATCCAAATATGTGCACTTTGCGACATCATGTGGCTTATCTACTTTTGAATTTCTTTTTTTATTATTAATTTATTCATATTTTTTTTTAACAATATAGATACATTTGATTTTTCATTGCAGTCATGTCATACTTATGAAATCACGTTTTTGACTGTTCATTTTTTTTTTTATTGGGACTACCAGTTTAGAAATTTAGAATTTTGGAGGTATACAAGGTTTTAAAAAGTTTGCCGTATCACAACTGAGCAAACTTTTTAGAAGTTCACTATTTTAAACTAAGCCAGTAACCAGCAAATAATTAAAAAAGCAAGACTGCATGCCAAGATATGGAGTTTATGGAGCATTTTTTTGCTGCATGAGGAAGTAATACAGGTGACTTATTTAAATATTTATTGATCTGCTTACTATATCTGACCTGCTTAACCACTTAAGGACTGAGCCCCTTTTTGAGATTCGGTGTTTACAAGATAAAATCAGTTTTTTTTTGCTAGAAAATTACTTAGAAAAAAATATATAATGTTTTGGGATTTTAACACCCTGGAGAATAAAATGGCGGTCTTTGCAATACTTTGTTACACCGTATTTGCGCAGCGTTCTTACAAGCACCTTTTAAAAAAAAAAAAAATTACATTTTTGAGTTAAAAAATAAGACAACAGTAAAGTTAGCCGAATTTTTTTTCATATTGTGAAAGATAATATTACACCGAGTAAATTGATATCCAACATATTGCGCCCACTCGATAAAAGTGATCTCACGGCGAATTCGCCGCAAAGACCACTTTTATTCGAAAGCTGGCCACCCGCCGTTAAAAAAAATAGGGGGCTTATGGTAGCTATCTGCTACCATAACAACGGCATTCAACGGCAAAGTACCGACGTATATACACGGTGGGCAGTCTGAAAGTCAGACTGACTTAATTTGCCAGTTTCATGATTCTAAAAGCAAAATATAGTTTAAATATGCCTTTTGGCATTTATTTCCCTTTTTTTTTATTTCTCTATCTTTGCTTCTATGTATAAGCAAATATTTTCCACATCTACATTTTTTAAATAAATAAAATTAGGTTGTTATTCCCTGCCAAACTCAGAACCTGCAGGAACAAGATACAGTACCTTTTTTGTCTGGGTCATTGTCCTTTGGCCTTTTCAGCACGGTGTTCCTCCTGATACTATGCTACTGACAGCATGGTCCTTAGAATATGCCATTGAAGACAGTGGAAAAGAACGCTGGACCCATAGGGTCATCTCACTGGTATTGCTATCTTAAAGTTTTGATGTAAATGATCTGGTCCCCTGGCAGGCAGCTTCTAGAACCCAAAGGATCTTCATGGTCTCCTTGGCTTGTAGTGTAATGTATGGAAACTGAAGTGCCACAGCACTGCTAAGAGATCCAGATACAACTTTATTCCAATAAAAGTCAGGGGGACAATACAAAAAGGAGCTAACACATTTTGTGGGTCCTAGAGTGCCCCTTCCATCAGGGCTTAATTGACAACAATGTGTATTTTGAACTGGACCGTCTGTTATTTTTTCCAGTGTGATTGCAAGCACAGGCCTTGCCAGCATCTGGTTTGCCACACCTGACGTGTGTGATTTATTATTGTGTAGTGGGGGAGTACCTCCACTCTTTAACCATCCCTAGAGTCAGGGGCATCAACTTAACAGCATAGCATGGGCGCAGGGCTCCCCAGGGGAACTATCCTACCCTTCCTGTGGGGAGACCCATCCTGGTTTAAATAGTACCAGTTGACAGTCCTCTGCAACCTGCTTTAGGTCCTACATCAACAGACCCTACTCTGCCCCTCTGTTTCCAGGAGACATTCTCATTTAGAGGTGGAAAAGAAACAGTTCACAACAGGAATGCCTTATAACAGCTTACTGAAGAAATAGAAGCAGAAATATTTACATACTCCTGCCGTTAGTTAAAGGTGGCAGCACTCGCAACAGTTCAGTATGTGGCAATAGAGGAGAGACAAGAGACCCATTACTCAGAGGAGAGGGGTCCCCAGAGTCCAGCATCCCAAAGCATGGCGATACAAGGAATCCCATAAAATACATGCAATCCTTATACTACTCTAGTCTTCCTCCCCAAGGTGATACAAAACAAATAAGGCGCAACTGCCTACATGTTGTTCTAGTCCAGTCCGCTCACAGAGGAAACCAATAACCGCTCTCCTTGTGACAGCTAATTTAGGAAGCTTTCTGGCTTACTAGTTTCTGCCAACTAGCAGGGGCAGAGTTGACACTTGAGCCAAGTAGCGACTAAGCTTTCCTTGACATGGCTAAGGTGAACACTAGTGTCTTGAATGGGAATAACAATGAGCCACCTCTGTGCCCTACGCTACCATTATCACTCATGAAAGTACATTTGTACATGCCAAGCCCTCTCTTCCACTGGTTTGCTAAACATCAGTATATTCTGGTCAAAAGTTTCAGTATACATTTGTATTATCTATGAGAGGGTGCTGATAAGTATTGAGCCTTACCCAGAAAAAATTGAGCTAGGAAGCTGCAAATTGTAGGGTGTACTGGACAATTTGCTTATATGCAATGGTGTAAAAATCAACTACCTATGATTTTAACTTCTCTTTCTTTTTCAGGTCCAAACTGAACATGGTTCCACCTCCAGAAAATTTAAATGTGGAAGAGCATAGGACCATAATCAAGTTTCTGTTTCTCCAAGGGAAAGGCGCGAAGCAAATATATGATGAAATGTCACAAACTTTGGATGACAGTGGCCCTTCATATGCAAAAGTTTAATGTTGGGTTATCAATTTTAAAACTAGCCATTTCGGTGTTGAAAGTGAGAAACCCAGTGGAAGGCCTGTTTCCGTCTCTGTGCCTGCAAATGTGAAAGCCATCCATGACGTGATCATGGAGGTCCGCCGAATATCAGCCAAAAGTATTGCTACATATTTGGGAATATCATGTGAGTGAGTTGGTGCCATTAGCCACAACAACTTGGAAATGTGAAAGCTTGCAGCAAAGTGGATCCCAAAACGTTTGACAACCGAACAAAAGAGGAAACGTGTGGAGACATCGGTGGCTGTTTTGGAACATTTTGCAAGAAATGAGTCAGATTTCCTGGTCAAATTGGTAACTGGTGATGAGACATGGATCTACTGTTATGATCCTGAGACAAAGGAACAGTCTTAAGCCTCGTACACACACTTTCGGATGACTGAACATCCGTTTTTTGTTGGATGCTTGTCTCATGTTGAAAGTGAAGAGGTTACTTACCATACGAAAAATTACGTACGACGGAATTCAATGTCAGAAGTGATGTAATGTGTTGAACAGATTTGTATGTATTTTTTTAGTTTCTGAGCATGCGTAGTCGTGCTCACGATTTTTTTCATACGAAAACCATACTAATGATACTAAAATCGGACGTTGAGTTGAAAAATTTTATCACATGCACATCCAGCTTTTGCCTTCCAAAAAAAATCAAAATCGGCTGTCGAAAGGACCACACTAACGCTAAGAATTTCGGATGATCGGTCGTCATACGAATATCCCCGTACGAAATTCGTATTGTGTGTACGGGCCTTAAGTAATGGAGGCACAGTGGTTCCCCCAGGCCAAAGAAGCTCTGTGTGTAAAGGTCAGTGCGTAAGCAAATGGCAACAGTTTTTTGGGATAAGAAGGGAGTTATGCTGGTGGACTGTTGCATGACAATGTCTCATCACACACTGTAGGTGAAACAATGGCAAAACTGACCTCCTTAGGCTTTCAAGAGATGCCCCATCCACCCTATTCGCCCGAGCTGGCTCCTTCTGAGTTTCATCTGTTCCCTAATCTTAAAAAACACTTAAAGGGACAACGATTTGGGAGTGTTCTGGAGGCAACTAATGCTGCAAATGAGTGGTTACACCAGCAGTCGGAAGCATTTTATTTGCAGGGACTTAAGAAGCTGCAGGACAGATGTCACAAGTGCATTGACTTCCTGGATGAATATGTAGAATAGTGTGACAGTTACAGCTTCCTAGCTCAGTTTTTTTCTGGGTAAGGCTCAATACTTATCAGCACCCCCTCGTATTCCTCTATTTGTTATCACTTGTATAGCAGCAAGGTGGGATGATGGAAGAATATAGAACAGTAATATTATTCACTGTTTAATCCTAAGAAGCCTTAAGGTATATCCAAATCCAAGAACTGAGGGGTTGCCACCATGGCGCCCTGCACTTGCCGTCATACAGCCTAAAGCATTATCATGATGCCATCTGTACCACTCTCTACATCAGGGAGCCGAAGCAATGAAACAAGGCGAAAAGGAGGTCCCTGCACATCACATGTCCAGCCTGAAAACATCTGGAGAAGGGAAGTATTTAAAAGAAAAATATGTGTGTGTGTGGACTCTAGTGTAGGGTGACCAGATTTCCCTCTTTTCAGGAGACAAGCCCCAATTTTAAGGGGCTGTTCCCAGGAAAATAGTGTTCCCAATTTTGTCCCTGATTGAAAGAAGGCATCCCTGATTTCTTTGCAGGTTTATAAATGGAGTCATAGGCCAGGGTTGCTGCAGAGTAATCCTTTTTAGCAACAGTTCTGTGTGTCTGCTCCTGGCTTGGTCCAGGGTTACTGAGGATGTCACATGCTGATATCACATGGTCTACCCAGCCCTCACCTCTTGGCTTGTGCAGACATTTTTCCGGGAGGTAAGAATATGTATTTGCTGCTGCCTTGCATGCCACTATTATTCCTGCCCCCTGCTCTGTCCCTGCACCACCTACAATAAAAGTGGGCATGGTCAGTAGGATGACCCCAGTTTTCATTTTGAAAATCAGGTCCTTTAGGGGCGCAGTTGACTGGAGAGGGTAGCCTGGGTTTGAGCTTAGGAATGCAAAGCAAAAGTTTGGGTATGGCGATTTATGTAATTCTTGCAGATGTTGCTAGGGGTTGAGCAGTGGTGGATCAATTTACCATCTGTCAGTTTTTGCACATTCCTGATACAATGGTCGCTTGGCTGAGCAAGAAGTTTGAAACCAGGTATCATTATTGAATTGGGAGCACTAAACTGACCACCAAAAACAGGGCATTCTTTCTACTAACCAACAGTGTTAAGGAGCACTAGACTGAACACCAACATATTGGAGCACTTCTCCTTTGACCACCAATGAAAATAATTTCTTGTCTTTTTCCAGATATTATTATTATTAATAATGAAAATTATTTTCTAAAGAGCACTGGGCGTTATAAGAATGTAGAATGTGGCATATTTGTCATGTTTATATCTACACCGATTACATTAATGCTGGGATAGACAAATCCTAGAAGTCAGGTAGCCAATACTTCATAAAAATGACAGCTGGTGCATAACTTATGAGGTTTTATCTTGCTGTCAATTAAAAAAAAATCATGCTGGGTCCTAGATTGGAAAGACTGACTCCTGAATTCCATACTTATTTTTCCACTCCTGTACTAATGTACTATATAAGCTGTTGACATTTTTGCACAGTTCCCCAATACCTGAATTGTAGTTCAAGTGTCCCTTCAAGATAAAAAAAAAAAAAGACAAAAAATGCTTCTTTAGAAAAGACACATTTTATTAAGTATTTGTACTTGCTGTCCATTCTTTGAAACATTTTTTTTATATGCATTTCCAATTTAAGTAAATGCAGTACACAATCTAGTTGTTGATGGCCCTAAATTCTTACAGACTAAACAGCTTACACTCAGCAATAGCACACATTTTAAAGTTTGATATATCTTAAAGCTCAATGGCATTTTTTTGAAAAATGTCACAATGTAAGGCAGAGTCGTACATTTTTATTTATTGCCACCATTTGCATAATTTTAACATGTACATGACAATTTACAAAACACGTAGAACCACAGTAATCAGTCCTTTCCCCTGGGAGCCTGAAGTTCATGCCCAATCATACAAGCATTCACATTGAAGGGCCAACTGGGTGAGAAGCCAATCATCCTGTCAGTGTATGTTTGGACTATTTAAGGACACCTAGATGGATCATACAATAAAATTGTTTAAGGTGTTCAAGTTCTGCTTGTACACACTGATGTTATTCAAAGGGAAATAATGATTTTTGTTCAATGTTACATCAAAATTTTAAAAACCTTATATGCTTTAAAACTATATTTTATATACGTAACGGTATAGTGAACAGATACACTTTTGCTAGTCTTTGCTTTAATATTGTTCTTAAAACTTTGTACACAACCATCTCTGCTCTAATAAACTAGTGTGAAAATTGGAGTTTGAGCTATTCTGCTCTGTAAACAAACCTATTATAAGACTAGGCTGGAAAACATAAATAAGCATCCAATGCAAAATATTTATATGCAATACTTTGTATTACCCTGGCAAAAAAAAAAAAGATATCTATATTTTTTAATCCTGACCATAAAAATGAAATACTGTATATACACAACCATTATGCATTCCCTTTATGTATATTATCATTGCATCATAGGGAGCTGATAGCCAATACAACTAAATTTTCATGCAGGAGTGTGCTGTGCTCAGTGTTTCACTATAGCAACAGGCAAACAACATTTTCCAAGAAGTCGAGTGATTTGACACGGTCAAAACCTTCTATCACAAGGAAGCAAAGAAAATTATATCAAGTGAATTAGAAATGTGGAGTTGCCTTTTGGGTCCCATTAAGGTATGGGCAGTGATATGTTTGTAGACAGATTTTATTTGTCCAAACCAAGAGTCGACCTGTACTGGGCAGACTGCATTAAACTTGTTAAGTCATGCTTTGTCCCCTTACTGGTTCTCTCCTGTGCTGTGGGCTTCTCACCTATTCACTCACTTAGCTCTAGGATTCCTGCCCCTTGCTCCTCTGCAGAGGATTTCTGTTCTTTTTAGGGGTGGGTTGTATGATTCCTAGCATCATATTGGGTACTGGTTGGAAGGACTCCTTTTCATCCTTCTGGTCCTGATGTTTCTGTATGCTAGTTTGCATTACAGCATAGCTTAACCTTTTATACAGGTGTTGTTGTCCGCCCTTCCCCCATCCTCTCAGAAAGGTTTTGGGGTTAATACCCTTCTATTTTTGCCCAGTTTAGAGGCTTAGCTTCCCTTCTCTGCATTGCAATTTTATACCGTGAGATACATGCATTCATTTCATGTACAATGGTACATCCATGGATCGCAAATTCAATGTCAGGCTCCTGCAGATTCTTCCTCCAGCTTTCTGTTGGTACCAATGTACAGGCTTTCAGTTGGAGGTCTGGAGAAAGCGTCAATTGGATTACGAATGCAGTGATCACCAAACCCGTATTCCATTGAGAAGTACATCTGCCTTGGTGGAAGATGGGATTTGTAGTTCATCCACAGATCCCTATAAATAAATGGCATGCCTGTGTGGGTGAAGCACCACACAGCAGCACCAATTTAAAAAATGACAGCTGTTGTGGGGAGATGAACCCCTCCATGCTGTCACAGGCGTTCTGGGGTTGTGAGGAGGGGGGCATGTTCTGTCTGTTCAAGCTTAAAGGCTTGAGCCTTCTCCTGCAGTTGTCCATAATTTTTATCACTATTGTTCATTGGGGTACACGGGTCCCCCTCCTCCATGGAATTGCCCATATTGCTTGCTCACAAAACTGAGGCATGCTGAGTAGAGGTGAAATTATACAAGGGCTTGCTTATATTTTTTCTGTTTGCCAGTGTCCCAACCTCCTTTAGGCGGCATAAGCCAACAGTTCAAGAATCCCCAACATTTCTGTGTCCCTCATTGGAATAATGTATTATTTCAGTACTTCCACATGTATGGAGTCAGAAAAAAGACTAAAGTGTAAAATAGATTTTGAGCTAAAATCTTTGGGAGTTCATGAGCTATTGGATGACCCTTAAAGGGGTATGTTAGCCAAAAAGTTTAGGAAGCACATTAATAGAACTGTTGCCACAAACAGGGATCAGGCTCAGAGGCCACTGGCTATAGCAGTGGAAAGGTTCACACAGAAACCAGCATTATAAATACACATGCAGATTCCCCTTGCAGGCGACACAGGCTCACCTAAGTTGCTGGGTCTAAGCACTAACTTGTCTTCACCAGAGCTCCTGATGGTGGAGATGGGTTTTGCTGCCTGCTAGTGACAAGTTGTGGTCCTCAGGGTCGCCCCACCAGGAGGTGAGAAAGCCTGGGTGTGGTAGCAGATGTAGCAGGTAGGGATCAAGGAGAAGCGCAGTCAGTAAACAACCCAAAATCTGGTATTAAGTGCTTGCAGGTTGGGATCAAGAGGAAGCGTAGTCGAGCAACAAGCCAAAGGTCAGTAACAAATGGTTGCAGGTTGGGATTAAGCAGAAGCATAGTAGAGGAACAAGCCAAAGGTTAGTAACAATGGTAATGAAGATGCGGAGGCCAGAAGGCACGTAAGGAGAAAGAAATGGCTGGAGAAGTGCACAGTAATCTGGCAAATAGGAAGTGCAAAGGCATTGCTTAAATAGGACAATTATGGTAGCAAGGAGTTTAAAGTTCACCAGAAACAAAATAGAAAGTATGTTCAAGAGAACAGGCAAGTCACTGTCCAGCATTTTGGGTGGCTCAGCAAGAAGAGCTACTGCCTGACGCAAGAGAGGTCCTGGGATCAAATCCTGGTCCTAAGATCAGTACATTGTTTCTATAAAATAGCAATGTATATATATTCTATAATTATGCCATACACAGCTGTCATTCAAACAAGATTAAATACGGTAGAAATGATTGAATTAGGCGGTATCAATCCCTTTAAAGCAGGGAATGCAATTTCATGGAACTCTTGCTTTTTCCAGTTCAATTTTATGGAACAGATAATTTTTTTCATGAAATAAAACAAATAAAAAAAAAATCCAGCAAAATATTCTAACCTGGATAAAAAGAACTACAGGGCCAGACTACAAGCCAAGCAGCATTTAGGTTAAATATTTGGATACCAAAAGGATGATAAAATATTTGATTGTGTGCACAAAGTTCAAACAAGGCTTATATGTTGAACACACCTATGGCCTGTGTTTGTGTCGGAATTGCTTCCCCCCCCCCCCCCACAAAAGTCTACGGAAATGCAAAAGCAGCTCAAAGTTGGCAGGTATAGCTTAGAAACAGGTTAAAGCACCTGTCAATGTATTTTAAATAATCTCAAAAGCATCTCAGACCGGTCTCAAATGCAAGCGGTATGCATCTGAAATCCAGTTGCATTTGTTTATGGACATACACAAACCCAAAGCCAGATAACATACAATGTTTATATACAACCCTCTTCCATGCTTTAATTTCCATACAGTAAACAAAGCTATATTCTAATTTTGAAAGCATTATTAGTATCAGGTATTAGTGGTTATTATTGTAATACAATTTATGTTGGCAGAGAGTCTTTGGGGTTGATTTCCTAAAACTGGAGTGTGCAAAATCTGGTTCAGTTGTGCATGGTGGCCAATCAGCTTCTAACTTCAGCTTGTTCAATTAGGCCCCTTTCACACTGGTGCTCCAATCAGGTCCACCTGTCCATTTTTCAGACGGACCCGATTGGACGCTCCATTCACTTCTATGGAGCGGAGGATGTCAGCGGTGACATGTCTGCTGACATCTGCTGATATCCAATTCTGGCCATGAAATCCAAACGGATAGAAACCCTATTTTCCATCCGTTTGGAGGATTGGATTAGCTGTTTTTCATCCGATCTCCCATAGAGGACAGCAGGGCTCTGACAAGTTTGTGTCCGCAGTGAGAGGAGACAGACCTGTCATCCGCCTGCTCAGCGAGGATCAACGGAGCGATCCCCCACTGAGCAAGCAGAATTCGTATTACGGACAAGCCCGCGTGAAAGGACCCTAAAGCTTTGACAAAAAAATCTGGAAGCCAATTTGCTTCTATCCAGACTTTCACACGAAAATGTGGTGCGGGAGACCCACGTTCCACGCCGGTTTCCCGCACTGCATTCCAAACGCACTGCCACATGGGTCAGTGCAAACCCCCAAACTCAGGTCACAAATGTAGTGCGTTTGCCTGCAACAGATCACATGGTACAAAATTACCATACAATCCAGTTGCAGTGCATTTCCAATAGTAGTGCATGCAATACTTTTGGTGCAGTGTGATTTCAGCCCATTCAAAATGAAGTGTTTCTGTGTGATTCACACGCAGTTCCTAGTGTGAATGGACCCTAAGGAAAATTTTTGATCAAGAGTATGTCTAAATATTTTCCACAGTGGTTTACTGTTAGTACTAATGCATTGCAATACATATTCATAGACACTTCTGCAATATTGCATAACAGGATCCAGGAACTTGTCAATCCTTTCCATGGCACAGCTTTTCTAACTGCCATGAGGTGCAACGGGGTTGATTTACTAAAACTAGAGAGTGCAAAATCTATCGCAGCTCTGCATAGAAACCAATCAGCTTCCAGTTTTTATTGTCTAAGCTTAACTGAACAAGTTGAAGTTAAACGCTGATTGACTACTGTGCACAGCTTCACAAGATTTTCACTCTCCAGTTTTAGCAAATCAAGCCCGCTGTGTTTTGACTCTGCATGCAGTATATTTTTAATGTATAGTCCCCCAACATGTCTCTTTCACAGAATATTGGGGGATTACCCTGCAACATTTGCTTAAAAAAAGTGTGGTACAAAGTACCTGTTTGATGTCACTCTAAGATAATGCAAGACACAATACATGGAGACCACTTCTGAAAACATCTTAATAGGTGTTCTACGATACTGTACTAGAACACAACACACAAAATACATTTATTGGGTTTCGTTAGAAAGTGTTAATGCATATGACCCCATAAATATTTGTTTCTTTTTCAACTTCCCTTTTCCCCACTATCCTGATTAATAAGCTGACATTTTATTGCACTTTTAGCTCAAATGACATTAGCATTTATGACCATATCAAATCCAGTAAATACACAATACTGATTGTTATCATTTGGCTCTAAGTCATTTTAAAGAATACAGAGCAATCATATGTCAGTTAGAACTACTAATTGGGTAATTGGAAGTGACTTCTTTTTATGTTCTTTGCATTTAAAGTAGAACTATATCATTTTGGATAGAGCAAGGGAGGGTTATAACCGCTGTCAGATTTTTTTCGCCATCTGTGTCCCATAGTGGATATTTCCCTTCACTTCCTGTCCCATAGCCAAACAAGAAGTGAGAGGAAATACCTGCAAACTAAATGAATTCCTTGGGGACCCCCAGATTACCAGAACTAGTGTCCCCATTGGAAGATCCCCCCCATAACTTTTTTGGGGACATTCCAAAATTTGGGATTTTCTTTTACTTTCACTTTCAATGATAATGGTAAACAGGACAAATAGAGTGAATCTCCCTAATGGGAGTACAGACCGCAATATAAACTGACAGGTGTTCTAATCACTCTCCACTCTATCCAAAACTAAAAAAAAGTTTTGCCTTTAGTTATACTTTAGGCTGGGTTCACATTGGAACCCGCAGCGACTCCCAGCAGGGGTCTGGTGCATGTTGGTTCACAATTTCAGGTAAGATTTCAGCCAGAACTTTGGGCTGAATTTGGACCTGAAACGGTGCAAAAGACGCACGGCGTCTTTGTGCTAACCGTACCGGACCTGCTGCGGAGATGTGCGAACCGGCTCCACAGAGAGCCGGTCACAATCTCCTGCTATGCGAATTGGATGCGGTGAAACCCGCATCCAATTGGCATAGGTGTGAACCCAGCCTTAAGGGCCCTTTCACACAGTTCATTCTGGGTTTGTCTGTCAGTTTTCCTGACAAATCCAGGGTGAACCACAATGCACGTCTATGGGTGGGCGGATGTAAATGGATAATCATCTGCCTATATCCGTGTCCATTCAGGTCCGATTTTTTAAGTGGAACAAGGCTGCGTCTTTTTACATTTAGACAGATCTGAATAGATGAAAACGGGTGCCATCCACTTAGGTCTGCTCCATTTATATTTATTTTTAGGCAAGAAACATTTTTTTGTTTATACGTTTGTCACCTATAATTTCTTTCTGCAACAACTAAAATAAACAGATTCAAAAACGGATGTAAACTGAACAGGACAGAACATGGATGTGCAAACTTATGTAAACTTAATCCATGGTCATCAGTTTTTTTTTTAAAGTGTTACTAAATCCCGTAATATGAAAATAGTTCATCTGCCCCCCACAGTGCCCACAGCTTATAAATCATCTTTTTACATTAAAATATTGCCACTAAATACCTTTTGCGTTGATCTATATACCATGGTTACATGATAATCTGCAGAGTTTCTCTAGTGCCGAGAGTTCAGGTAGAAGGAGATTTCCACTACACCCTGTATAAACGGCCACATGTGTGATGTCAATATCATGTAACCTGGCTATCTCTGAGAACAAGTACATGTTCTCTCCAGCAAAAGAGACACAACTGAGCATGTGCCGGAGGACTACCCTGCCTGTGTTAAACTGGCCTTCCATAGATAGACAGTGCCGGAAGGGAAGAATCTATGCATACAGGACAAAACAGCCTTTTTACACAATGCAGAGGATTAACCCCTTAAGTTCCATAGTGAGTAAAACAATCATGCTATGCTGCATATACAGACTGATTTTACTGTTGTGGGTTTAGTAACACTTTAAGTAAAAAACGTGAGTGAACTGATGACACTCATATGAAGAGACTCTAAGGTGCCTTTCACACAGGGCGGATTCCATTGAGATCAGCAGGGGATCTGTGAGCGGATTGCCTTGCAGAGCTGAGTGGGTGGATGACACGTCCGTGTCTGCTCAGTATTTGCAGAGTGGACACAGGCAGAGCCCGGTCTGTTTTATGGGAGGTGGAGAGTGAACAGACCCTGCTGTCCATTTACACTCAGCTACCTCCGATGCACCTAAATGAAAGCAGTCAGAGTCCTCTCTTGTTTTTTTTTAGCAGGTGTGATCGGCCCCGGAGGTAGGAGGGTGTAAATGGACACAAATCAGTTTATACCTGCCTGTCCATAGGGATGAATGAACCTTCCAATTGGGCATGTCTGAAAAACTGACAGGCAGACCGTGTTTGGAACACCTGTCTGAAAGGGGCTTAAAGGGTATAGTGCATTTACAATTAAATACCTCTGTAAGAATAAATCTGCTGAAGATCTACTTGTAAACCTGAATGATATACAGTATAAAATATTAAGGACAAGTAAACAATCACCTCATATAAAACAAAGTACCTGTATTGCACTTCTGCAATCCAGCTTTAACTGGAGCTCCCCTGATTCTCCACCAGTAATCAGAGCCCAATACACTTTCTATATACAATCCAAATTATAACCAAAGGAAAGTAGAGCAGACATCTCTTACACCATGCATATGACCATTTACATTACAGAGACAGAAGATAATACATGTATAGGCGATACAGTGATTCGCTTCATCCAGCAAAGCCAGTGGCGCTTTGGTGTAGGCAGCAGTGGACAGGTATTGCATTGCACAGTTAAGTCGTTTCTTTTATCTTCTTGCCAATCTAGTTTTCATCAATAAACAAGTTGTCTTTCTCCGGAGTGCTTTCACCGAGTGATTCGTAAGACAGCTTTACTTGCTAGAAAACCACAAAAAAAAAAAGTTAGAATGAGACAGTGGTCATTTTAGTGAAATCGCTAGATTGTGTTGGTACAATTAAAACAGATTTTTGACATTTGGTGTATATTCTACCATAAAATAGCGGAGTGGTAAAGGGTCAATACAGGCAGTCCCCTAGTTATGAACATCCGACTTATGAACGACTCCTACTTACAAACGGAGGGAGACAACAGGAAGTGAGAGGAAATCTCCCTCCTAGGAAGGGAAATTCACTCCTGTAAGAGTTATTATGGGAAAACGGTGTCTCCATTGAAGCTTTATCACCAAGGTTTGTTTCCACAACAACCCAAAATTTTCAAAATCCAATTATCATTGGGACAGGAAGTGAGGTGAAATCTTCTGAACAGAAACATAGACAGCAAAACAAACATTACAGTGGTGTTAACCCTTCCCTATGCTATCCAAAAAGCTTAAAAATATTTGTTTTGGCTGAAGCTACACTTAAAAAATGTACCTGTTCTGACTTACAAACAAATTCAACTTATGAACAAACCTACAGTCCCTATCTTGTTTGTAACCCGGGGACCGCCTGTAGTACCAATATGTGCACTCTGTAAATTCGAATGCCCTTGCCCACACTAGCAGTTTCTGTAGCACAGCCACATATTTTTGCATCGTTCTTCAAGATCTGACTTGCTCTGATCTT
The DNA here is from genome assembly GCA_018402905.1 of Glandirana rugosa. Taxonomy (NCBI): domain Eukaryota; kingdom Metazoa; phylum Chordata; class Amphibia; order Anura; family Ranidae; genus Glandirana; species Glandirana rugosa. The sequence goes on along the minus strand of BLSH010074850.1, from coordinate 284,202 downwards.
CATCTGCAATCCTCCACATTTGTCAAAAGACCCCATAAGAAATAACAGACATCTCTATCCTTAGCTGAATTGTGACTGATTGCAAAGAATGAAGGCAGTACTGAAGATGTAAATGGCATCAGGTGTGGGTGTCCCGTGCAGCATTAAACTCCAATGTATCTGCGGTGTTTACATTCTAAAAGCTGCTGCACAGGACTGGACCCAAATTTGGAAGGTACATATAAATAAGTACTCCTTTTTTAACCGCTTCAATACTGGGCACTTTTACCCCCTTCCTGCCCAGGCCAATTTTCAGCATTGTCACACTTTGAATGACAATTGCGTGGTCACGCAACGCTGTGCCCAAAATACATTTTTGTCATTTTTTTCACACAAATAGAGTTTTCCTTTGGTGGTATTTAATCACCACTGTGCTTTTTATTTTTTTGCTAAAAAATTAAAAATTACAAATGTTGAAAAAAAAAAAAAAGTTTTCTTAGTTTCTGTCAGAAATTTTTAAATAAGTCATTTTTCTCCTTCACCGATGTGCGCTGATGAGGTGGCGCTGATGAGGTGGCATTGATCGGCTGCACTGATGGAGGCAATAATATGCAGCACTGAAATGCAGGGCTGACGAGCACTGATAGGTGGCACTGATAGGCAATAACAGGCAGCACTTACAGTATCTCACAAAAGTGAGTACATCCCTCACATTTTTGTAAATATTTTATTCTATCTTTTCATGTGACAACACTGAAGAAATGACACTTTGCTACAATGTAAAGTAGTGAGTGTGCAGCTTGTATAACAGTGTAAATTTGCTGTCCCCTCAAAATAACAACACACAGCCATTAATGTCTAAACCGCTGGCAACAAAAGTGAGTACACCCCTAAGTGAAAATGTCCAAATTGGGCCTAATTAGCCATTTTCCCTCCCCGGTGTCATGTGACTTGTTAGTGTTACAATGTCTCAGGTGTTAATGGGGAGCAGGTGTGTTAAATTTGGTGTTATCACTCTCACTCTCTCATACTGGTCACTGGAAGTTCAACATGGCACCTCATGGCAAAGAACTCTCTGAGGATCTGAAAAAAAAAATTGCTGCTCTACATAAAGATGGCCTAGGCTATAAGAAGATTGCCAAGACTCTGAAACTGAGTTGCAGCATGGTGGCCAAGACCATACAACCGTTTAACAGGACAGGTTCCACTCAGAACAGGTCCCGCCATGGTCAACCAAAGAAGTTGAGTGCACGTGCTCAGCGTCATATCCAGAGGTTGTCCTTGGGAAATAGACATATGAGTGCTGCCAGCATTGCTGCAGAGGTTGAAGGGGTGGGTGGGGGGTCAGCCTGTCTGTGCTCAGACCATACGCCACACACTGACATTTTTCACTTAGGGGTGTACTCACTTTTGTTGCCAGCGGTTTAGACATTAATGGCTGTGCGTTGAGTTATTTTGAGGGGACAGCAAATTTACACTGCAATGCAAGCTGTACACTCACTACTTTACATTGTAGCAAAGTGTCATTTCTTCAGTGTTGTCACATGAAAAGATATAACAAAATATTTACAAAAATGTGAGGGGTGTACTCACTTTTGTGAGATACTGTATGGGAAATGATAGCCGGCACTGATGGGTGGCACTGAAAGGCAGCATGTGCATCACTAATAGGCACAAATTGGCATCACTGATGGGCACAGATTGGTATTGCTGCACTGATGATCAGTAACCGGATTATCCGTACAGCTCTCTCCTGTGAGGAAATGCCACTGATCGGGTCTCCTCTCCTTGCACTCTGTCAATGCGAGGCGAGGATAGCCGATAACCGGCATTTCCTTGTTTACATGTGATCAGCTGTGGTTTGGCACAGCTGATCACATGGGTAAAGAGCCATGTCATCCACTCTTTACTAAGATCAGTGTAACGCCCTGTCAAGGGCATGTGATCGCCGCGCTACGCACCCCTGAAGGCACCCAAGTATGGTGAGACTGGGGCAACGTCATATGTCGTCCCAGAACAAGAGAGCACCCCACCCGCTGTCATTTGTCTATACAGTGGGTGGGAGGTGGTTTACGAAATGTTTTCTGCCTATAATGATAAACATAACAAAGTAAGGGCCGGTTCACATTGGAGCAGCGCGGAGCGGCGCGACTTCGCGGCCCGTTCACATCTAGGCGAATTGTCAGGCGACTTGAGTCGCCTGACAATTCGCCTCAATGCTGTGCAAATGGGACCGTTCTAATAGGAGCGAATCGCTTCGCTCCGCCTTAGAAAAATGGTCCCTGCACTATTTTCAGGGCGATCTCAGGCGGCTTACATTGACTTCTATGATAGAAGTCTCCTCGCAAGCCGCCTGAGATCGCCTGGAGCGCCGCATCGCGCCGCTCCAGTGTGAACCGGCCCTAAGGCTTTTCTTTACTTTAAATATTATGTCTGATGTACACCACACAAGGCATGGTTACATGTTCACTTGAAGGCCTCAAGCACACTGGTTTATTGTAAACACTGTTTCTTCTGACAGGAAAAAATCTGTGTTAAAAACTCACCTGAGCTGCAGTTTTTCCAAATGTGTTTAGATGTGTTCAGGTGCTTTTGGGAATTGATTTAATTTGCCACAATTGCAATTTATTCTGGCCATTAAAATAAATAAATGCTCAACTGCTAAATGGTCTGCCTCTAAATGCTGCTGCTCCAAAACTTCTCTAAAAGCCTATGAGGTTGATTTACTAAAACTGGAGAGCACATACTCACTCTAGTGCGGCTGTGCATTGTAGCCAATCAGCTTCTAAGTTCAGCTTGTTCAATTAAGCTTTGACGAGTCCACTCAAAAATTGTGTCTAAAAAAGGACAGTCTTCTTTGTCACAAATGTTATTTGGTCACACGAACTCCGGAAGTTCACTTGTACATTGGTACGGAACACACCACATGTAGTCTGTATTATAAATTTCATTTCTTTT
>BLSH010074850.1:266541-279737 GCA_018402905.1 Glandirana rugosa | reverse complement strand
GAGCAGAATAAGGTTGCTACAGATCCTCTCAGAACAGAGAGGCCCCTAAGTGTGAGGACTAACCGAAAACCACCGGTCTCTCGGTTAAGCCTCTGTCCTTCACCTGTGTGTCTCGGTTCCGAACCCTCGCGCGAACGAACCCACGGTGGTTCCTTTCGACGTACGACACCCCCGTCGGTCGTCCTCCCTCCCCGGTCTTCACGGCCGTACCCTGGGATTTTCTCCTCCTTAGGCCCGACGAGACACGTTTTGGCAACGTGTCTCGTCCATTCATATCGTACAAACAATAAAGTTTCTTTTTTTTTTTTCTGAAATTTCGCCTCAAGGTGGGATTTCACCTTGAAGGCGACCAACCTAAGGAGGGAGGTGTCCTCTTCCCCCTCCCCCCCGAAAGGTGCCAAATGTGACACCTGAGGGGGGGAGGAATCCAACCAGCGGAAGTTCCACTTTAGGGTGGAACTCCGCTTTAAAGTCTTTTTTTTTTTTCTTTGAAATAACAAACATGCTATACTTACCTGCTCTGTGCAACGGTTTTGCACAGAGCAGCCCGGATTCCTCCTCTTTTAGGGTCCCATGCCGGCACTTCTGGCCCCTCCCTCCTGCTGGCTGCCCCCACAGCATGCAGCTTTCCTTGGTGGCACCCAAGCAAGCGCGCTCCCAAGCCTTGGCTCTGTGTGTCCACTTCCTGTCTCCGAATTGGCTCTCTGGCCACCAAAAGCCAATCAGGAGTGTGAATCCCCGGAGAGACAAGACTCTCCTAGACATCGTTGGAATAAGACGAGGTTCAGGTAAGTATTGGGGGGGGGGGGGGTGCTGCTGCACACAGTAGGTTTTTTAACCTTCATGCATAGAATGCATAAATGTAAAAAAAACATGTGCCTTTGCAACCAGTGTAAGGTTTCTTAACAGATATATTTAGGGAGCCTGAACTGTGCTGGCTGCAACCGTCCAAAATGGCCTTTTCTTGTTCTTTTGTTTTTTTAAGTGTTGGATAGAATGGGAAGAATCAGAATCCCTTTCAGATTGTCCCTGCTCTCTGGGGCTTTGCTAGAGAGATTTACCCTCACTACCTATCCTGCTAACAGTTTCACCAGACAGGAATTGGAGAAAATCTCCAAAAGCATCACAAACATAAATACTGTGTCTCTGTTCAAGATTTTCCTTCGCTTCCTAACTGGTGAAATAACTGTCTTGTAACAGAGCACTGGATAGTATTAAAATCATTACAAGGAACCCTTCTTCATTCTATCCAAATAAAAAAAAAAAAAAAGATGTTTTGGGTAGACATGCACTTTAATCTTGGCAATGTGAATATGGAAAAGCTTTATGGATCTGTACTGTATTGAGTTGAAAAGCGTCACTGAAGAAGGAGCCCCTAATAATTGATTAATAAGAATTATTACAGTAGGGAACGTTCACCTGCACCTCCAACTTTCATATCTTCAAAAATATGGAATATGTTCTGTTTAGATGAATCACAAGCTAAGGCTGTTGACATTTTTCAGTAACATAATCAGGTGTCCAATTACAATACTAAACTAATTACACTAATTACAAAAATACCATGAACAAATGACACCAACCTTAACAAATGTCTCTAGATTTGAACATGTGGCAGAGCCAAGAAGGTTAAATTGCTTTTCATTGGAGGTGGCTATTTTTTTAACTCACATTAATAATTATCCTGAATGTCCCAATGAGCTGATAATCTGACTCGCCTTTTGCCTAAGGCTGGGTTCACACTATTGTGAATTGGATGCGGATTTCCGCGCATCCAATTCGCATGTCAGGAGATTGTGACCGCCTCTCAATGGAGCCAGTTCACGCATCTCCGGAGCGGCTCCGGTGCGAATTGCACAGAAGTCCTGTGCGTCTTCTGGTCCATTTCAGGTCCAAATTCAGGCAAAAATTTGGGCTGAAATTGGACCTAAAATGGTGACCCCTGCTGTGAGCTGCTCTGTGCTGCGGCGTGAACCCAGCCTGATAAATCATTTCTCAGATGTTTCTCAGAAGTCATTCCTGATTGTTCAATCCCCAATGGGGTCGAAAAGTGTGTTTTTTCTAAAGTATAGAGCTAGATACTTTAGAACTGGTCTTTGGAATTTTTAATTACAAGTATGAATATTTAACAAAGACTGAAAATCACATATAAAACACATAACCACATACCATAACTGAAAGGCTCCAGACAAATGGCTTTCATGCTAATTGTCTGGACAAAGCATGCCCAAGGCTTGAGGCCATTAAAGATTTAGACTCTTCATTTTGTTTCATGATACGTTAGCCTGCTTTTCTTTTTCTCTATTTTTTTTCTCTTACCTGCTTCTCTTTAAGAGCTTCAAGGGACTCAAATTCCAGCCTGGCTAACTTTATCCGGATGTCGTCTGGCTGGTCAGGAATCACAAAGGCCAAGATACACTTCAGAGCTAATAGTGCATGCTGTAAAAAAAAAAGAAAAAGGATTAAACTGTACCAATTCCTAATATTCCGGACCCATCTGCAAACAGATCAGCCTCATGTACTGAAACAGAACGGAAGGAGAAAACGTGGTTGTTAATGTTTTCTAAACAGGATAGAAAACTAAACATAAGATTGATTGTTTACTGCTTTATTACACAGGTAATATGGGTTTTAATCCTTGCGCTCTGTATGCATAATATGTATTACTGCATCTCATATTCTGGTCCACATTCATCAGGGCTTGACAAATTTGCTTTGAATCTAGGAGCCAGCTTAAAAAAAGTTAGGAGCCAGTTTTTTTTTAGCGTAGTGTGGGGTTGTCAGCGCCCGGGTAAGGCAAGTAATTTTGCCCCCCTAACCCTAACTTGCTCACAGCAGAGCAGCCAGTCGATAACTCCAACGTAACATTGTTACATCAGGGTTATAGGCTGGCCAGAAAGAGTTCCACTAAAAACCTGTTATTGGGGGAAACTCCTTATTATGCCGAATGCATTGTGACTGCGGCATGTAAAACACCCTCATCTGCTGCCTAATGCAGCTTAAGGGTGGCAAAAACATGTCTCTACTGCACATTTTTACCACCCAACTGCACATCTAAACAAAGCCTTAGACACTTTAAATAAAAAACAAAAAAAAGTGAAAGAAGTATTCCAGTGCTGATGATCTTCTGCTGCCTCTCTGCAGCCACTTCTTGCCTACATGTGTATCCCTCATGGTGATTTTTCATTGGTCTGGTGGGTTTCCAGTCACCATGAAATACTAGAGCCCAGCTGCACATAAAGAGTGGTAATTGTTAATGGTACACAGGGCTTTATCACAATTTTGTTGCTTAGAATAAAGATCACGATTCTTGCGGTGTAACATCATCTTTCACATTGTAATAAAAAAAAAAAATGGGCTAACTTTGCGGTTTAGTTTTTTTTTTTTATTCATTAAAGTGTATTTTCTCCAAAAAAAGGCATTTGAAAGACCGCTGCGCAAATATCGTGGGACATAAAATATTGCAATAACTGCCATTTTATTCTCTAGGGTCTCTGCTAAAAAATATATATACTGTTTGGGGGTTCCAAGTCATTTTCTAACAGAAAATACTGGATATCTACTTGTAAACCACAAATGTCAGAAAAGGTTTAGTCTTTAAATGGTTAAACTGACATCATACAGACCGGAGATAATTCCTTTCATAAAAGAACCGAGAGATACATTGTTGTTTTTTTGCTTTCTAAGTAGAAACAAATGGGCAGCCTGCCAAGTTTAAGAGCTGTTATATTAAGCAGAGAGTGGCTCTCGCTGAATCTGAGACACTGTTTTTTAAGATAGTGAGGGTAGAGAAGGATCGGCTGCCACTCGCTGGGATGCTATTTCTGGTCGCCATGGCAACATGGCGCCCGGGAATTATCGAGGCCTGATATACAAGGCCCAGGGGTTACATAATTGTGCCCCAATTTTACTGAAAGAAGGCTTCAGCTCTAAACTATGGATAACAATAACTACTGAAGGGTTTATCTATTCACCTTAAAGCTCAGCATGCCAATGGTTCCAGCCTCTGCTAAGTAGCACTCTGTACTTATCATCCCTATGAGACTAAAGGAGCCAGCTTATTGAGAGCAATATGGGAATCAGCATCACCCTAGATAACCATGTGCTAGACCATCCAACAGAAAAGAAAAAAAAACAGCATGTTTCGCTCCTAGGAAAAAGCTTCATCGAGGGTGCCAAAAATAATTAAAAATATTTTTTTTGGTGTTGGATGGTTTAGCACAGAGTTTGGGCCTGTGAACTCTTTAACCCTCCCTTAGACCTTTCCTATCCCCATCACACCCTGCTGCTTACTGAATTGTTTTTGAATTGTTGCATGGTTTGTTTTAGTTGTGGTGCCATGTGGGACGTGCTGGACAGGAGTCTAATTCAGGCACTGCGTATCTGACATTGTGCCGCTAGGTATTTTGGTGGTACATAAGGGGCCATACAATGGTTGCAGGGTAAGCAACGTCATGCATGACTTCATGGATCAGGAAACTTCGCTCCACACAACAAGTAACAAGTTAAGCCCACCATAGACGATTCGAATCTTGGCTGGTTCCGCAAGAACTGGCCGAGATTCAAACCATGTATGGGCAGGCTGAATGTACCCAAATTGATCTATCAATCAACTTTGGTACAATCAGCCTACCGGATTTTACACGCAATTACTGCTAGCAGCTGTGACAGCAGCTACCAATAATCACTGTGTTTTCCAGATGGGGACAGTCCCAGGGATTCTCCTGTCTCTGTTGATAGGGGAATTGAGCGATTTTATTTCCTGAAACTCGTGGCTGCAGGAAAGAAAATTGGTCAGTCTATGGCCGGCCTTATGTATCATACCACAGAGTGAATGCATTGGAACTGTACTGTAATGTAGTTGTGCGCTGCGTTGCAGTACGGGGTGGAATGTACCCAGATAAAGTATCTTGTTTATTACATAATTTATATAACATAAAATATATGTAGTGCCCCCATAGTGTAGGTGCTTTTACTTTTGTAGATTTTTGGTAGGAAAGGAAAAATCCAGCCAGGCCTGACTGTAGGTGCAGGTCTGAATGTTTGATCTGGGCTGGGAGTGGCTCAGGGGAGGGGCTAGTGATGGAAGGGACACTTCTTGGAGATTTCCTCCCTTTGAGCTGGGAAAGTTCTAGAAGGGGGATGAATGAGAAGGTGTCACTTCCTGATGTATGACAAGGAGCCCTGACCAATCCAGCGGCTGGATTGGCAGGGAGCAGGCCTCCTTAAATACAGCTATCTGCCAGCAGGTGTCAGGAGAGTTTGGGTGGAAGAGTGAGGATGTAGTCAGGAGCTGCGGATCAGGCCTCACCAGGGAGGGGTTCCCCTGTCTGGGGCGGTGAACCTGAGGCCTGGGGCTTGGGTGCAGCCAGGTGCAGGAGTCAGCTCCTGGAGTGGCACAGGAGAAGCAGGAGAGCAGCTGAGGTCTACACAGGAGACTCTTTAAAGGATCCACCATATAGTCGGTGAGTGGCAGCCTCTGGGAATTGGACGAGAAGGCTAGGACAGTCTGGGAGTAGAGAAATTTCCTTTTGGACCAGGAGAACAGGTGTAATGGTCGGCAAGTAGTGTGCTGGAGAGAAGTAAAGGAGAAGTGTAACGGTCAGCAAGTAGTGTGCTGGAGGAGAAGTGTATATACCGGAGGTGTATATAGTATGTCCTATGTTCAATTACTGGGCATCCCACATCCCTAATTCATATCCAAGTTCAATCCCCTAAATAAAACAACAAAAAAAAAGTACCGGCCTGTTCAGTGACTTTGGGTGTGTGGAATTTGTGTGATAGTGGGCAGGTGGACCACAACTATTAGCCACTCTTAAGGGAGCGCATGGCTATCTATCTATCTATCTATCTATCTATATATATGATATTGACAGGAGGAATGTATTCCAGGAAACCTCTCAGAACTTTTTGCTACCAACTTTCCACATGTTTAAGGAAACCACAGATTATTTTCACTGTTAAAAATTGGATGTGTCTATACAATTAAAATTGCAGTATTCTTAAAAGATATAGGGGTTTATTTAGTAAAGGCAAACAGACTGTGCAATTTGTACCTGCAGATCGCAACTGTACTAGCAGTTTCTCCAGAGCATGGTAAATAAGGGAAAGCTCTTCTTACTTCCATCATCCAATCATGTGCAAGCAAAAATGCTGAGTATTTTTTGCACTGTGAAGCTTCGCCTCATTTACTAAGCTCTGGAGCAACTGCATTTGCAAAAAGGACAGTCTATTTACCATTAGTAAATTAATTACTAATCATTGTTCTAGTAACAATCATTCAAATTGAGGGAAAAGACAAAAAGATAAGCTAAAGAGAAACTAACACCCAACACCTCTACAACTTTCTACATCAACTTCAACCACACCACTTAAACTTGAGAGCTTATATTACTGTATTTACTAATGAGCATCACGTTCTACCATTATTGTGGATATATGGTTGGTGAAGGGAGTTGGAATTCTCTTCTCTATGTGTTTCGTAGACTTGCGTTCACTTCTTCAGGAGTGACACGAGGTGTATGTGTGATGAAAGCATATGTTCAAAGGAAAAACTTTTTGTTACATTCCTCTGTCAGTGACACCCAGAAGGGTAAAAACCTCCAATTAAATTCTCCAAGCTCAGTCAGCCAATGGCTGTCCATAATGCAGAATATGTGAACATTTGTTAGAAATAGCTTTTAAACCCCAAATGTAAAATTAAACTTACAATACAATAAAAAGACGCTGGGCTACTATTAGCAAGAATATCAATTTTGACTGAACTTCAATTATATTGAACTACAAAGATATGAAGTATATAATCTTCCTGAAAGAAAGCATGAATATCTTATTTTCTTTCTTTGCACAGGGATTTCCAGCTTCTCATACAAAAATGTGCCATAATTATCGTATTTCACCAAGACTCTAATAACTAACATTGTGAAAAAAATCAAATAATAAAATGTCTCTTGATTTGCAGGCTATAATTTTTTTTTATACAAAATCGGCTATTGGCACTCAACATTTAAAATAATTTGCTAAAGGATATAATTATCAAAATCATGGATCAGCAGTTTTCAAATGGAGGACAGGAAATTCTTGACTTAAAACATGGTAAGAATTTTTTTTTTCCCCCAAAAATAATTTTTAATTCCTGTATTGGTAACGACCACACCATTTTCTGTATGGGCATCAAAGAGACAGGAAGTGAGGGAAAATCTCTCCTTTTTAAGATATACAGAGCAATAAAATTAAGATCGAATCACATCCACTTTATTGATCTACGTTATAATAAATTAAAAAAAGCTTGGCTGAAGGCGGACTACAAAACATGATCATGATGTTGTGGTTTAACACTTTGATTGCAATGATGCATTTTATTTGCCACCGACTTTGTAGGAGAGGGACAACCATGATTCATAAAATGCATTTGTGGCAACTGAAGAATTAAATATGTTTTTCACCTGAGCCATATTTCAGCTGTCATGGTACATGTAATTATGCATTGCATACTTCCAGCTTCGCACAATGTAAGCATGCATAGCTCATACTCGACTGAACATCGGGGAAGCTGAAAATCATTGCAGTAGTGGTAGCGTTAATACGATTAAAAAAACACTATGTGAACTTAGATTCAATTAGAAATGCTTCACCCTTCCACCTATCTGGGCATCAGATGTGACAAAAACATAAGCAATTCAAAAGGTGCATTGTCCCTTTAAATCTGACAATACTAAAAGATACCAAAGATAAGCACACTTAGCAATTCATCAATACAAGAGGCTTCAGATTCAAACAGCATGTAACAAACACCGCCAGAGTGTCCTCCGAGCATGCGGAATGACATCACGTGTGTGGCCCTGACCAACGCGTTTCTCCTTAACAAGTGTCGTCAGGTGAACAGAGGCTCTTCTGTTCCCACAGGGAGCCTCTATTTCACTGAAGATGCTTGTTATGGAGAAACGTGTTGGGCAGGACCACACGTGACGTCATTCCGCATGCCAAGAGGACCCTCCAGCGGTGTTTGTTACATGCCATTTGAATCTGAAGCCCCTAGTAAGTGCATTTTTATTTTGATAGACTTGTTGCCATAGATACCACACTATGTTCGATCCATCTGTACTCTACTCCCCTTTATAGAGTGAGTGTACTTAGGACCGGAGAGTTGGCTATCCCTAGAACCGGAGCTTAAGTGGCTGCAGAGCAGCAAGGTATTTTCTGATCTCGCTGTGAGATCCATTGTTCCAGTAAGGAGACTATTAACTCCTTATGGTGGAGCGGTCCTGCAGCACATATCTTCTTTTCTGGTGGTGTTACTCACTTGATTCTGAGTTTTGAGCAGAAGTTTATCAATGTGGTGGTTTACACATTTTTCACTTATTTGGGCTCTATTCACATATTTTGAAATATGTTCACTTATGGACTTACATTTAATAAGCACTTTATATTTGAGAAAGCATTTTATGAATTTTTCATTTCTTGTATGTATTTATGAACTGTTGAGTGTATTTATCTTTGGTATCTTTTAGTAGTATATGAAGAAAGAGGTCAAGGGGGCGCACTCCGTTAAATGCTTTATTGTCAAAATGAGTCCATACAGTACAAAGATATGGGGAAAATACTGACGCGTTTCAAACCCACCTATGGGCGCTTAATCATAGCTCTTATGATCTTTTAATATTGTCAGATTTAAAGTGACAGCACACCTTTGAATTGTTGTTTATATTTTTGTTACATCTGATGCCCAGATAGGTGATAGCTGCAATGTTTCTGGTCCCCTTTGGATTCTTTGTAAGCGTCCCCTCTGCACACTGATCATAGGGGTTTGCTCGCTTGGCATTGCCACCATTTATAGAATGCCTTGCATTTCTCAATGAACACAAGAAGTTCTCTAATTGGATGAGGTGGAGTTTAGGGTGAAGGTGAGGTCACAATTTCCCCCTCATCCAACTAGAGAATATATAAAGGTCCTTTGCCAAGCAAGTCACCCCCAGTGTTCATGTGCAGAGGGGAAGTCGCTTGCACAGAACCTAAGCAGTACCCGGAAGATCATGGTTATCACTGTAGTAGTGCCAACACTATTATAGTGATTTTTAGCTTTCCCAGTAGTCCAGAAGGTTTGAGATTTGTTTACATTGTGCAAGCTGGACTAATGTAAGTATGCCATATGGACAATTCCTGGAGTTCAGCTTTAAAGTCCATTGTCATGCTTATTCTGACTCGCTCAGGCTGGTAATAAGTACACCTTGCAGGCAAAACCAATCACATTCAAGGCAAGAAGCGACATTTTACAATATAGATTTTACAACTCACTACCTCTACCTCACATTGAAAAGAGAGAAGGAAGTAGAGAATCATATGCATTCAGCCTTCGTTTGTTAGGCAAGTCACAAAAGTAGACTTGCCTGACAAACTAAGGCAGATCCTGGTGCAAATAAGTGTGGACATATGTCTCCCTGCCCGTTGCTTTTTGGGAAGCAATTTGTCCCGCCTATAGCCTACCTTAGGCCAGCCAAAGAAGGTTTGAACCTTGGCCGGTTCACCAGAAACTCGAACCGTGTGTGGGCAGGCTGAATGTACCCAGTTGATCGATCGACTTGGGTACAACCAGCCTGCTGCATTCACTTGCCAATATCGCTAGTGGCTGCTATAGCCACTAGCAATAATCACCGTCTTCTCCTGGCGGGAATGGCTTCCCCCCTGCCCCCCCCCACTGGGAGCAGACAATTGCTCGGCGGGAGGAATTCCTGCCAGCGCTGTTTGTGCTGATGGGGGAATCGTGTGAATTTATTTCCTGGAAAGAAATTCACACCATCTATGGCCTGCCTTAGAATTCTGCCACAATAGTTTTACTTTCGGAAAAAAAAAAAAATCAGCTTTATCCTAATAAAGCATGCGCACAGACAGGAATGGTTATGTTTGCTTGCTCTACCGCTATGTGGGAGAACTAGAAACAAAAGGAGGGGGGCATTTCAAAGAAAGGTATAGCAGAAGACCCCAAATCCTTTTCAGAAAGGAGCCATTCAATTATCCAAGCAAAATATTTAAGTGGGGATCAGCAACAGTTATAGGTTAATAACCTCCTAAACTAAAAAGAAGGCAAAAAAAGAAAAACAGAACAGAATTATTTTCTATTATTTACAAAGCTGTGTAAGTGTTTTTGAGATCAACAAAGTTAATACCAAGGTTTTATATATCTCAGCAGGGTCCGGTGTATTTTTATAACATCTGCAATAAATCATGAACCATCTTCATATAGAGCTGGCAGATTGTCAATGGGCCATTAGTTTTAACAATCCAGCTTTTATGCACTTCATTGTAGATTTTGTTTTATTATTCACAAAACAAAGCAGCATCCATTAGGGAGATTGTAGTTAATTCAGCTTGCTTCTTCTGCTATCAACATGCATACAAAAACGAATCCCTGAAGTACAATTGATCGAGGCACATTAAAGTGATACTGTATTAAAAGTATACAGCAGTTAAATGTGAAATTGAAACCTTGGGATGTATATGAGGACCACAGCCCTTCTTCTGAGTTATATCAGCTCTTCATGTAGACCAGCCTTTCTCAACCTTTTCAACACAGAGGAACCCTTGTAATAAATTTCCGGTCTCAGGAAACCCTGCTAAAAAATGACCAATCTACAACTCCTGACGCATTAGTGTGACAGTCCGTGGAAAGAATGTCCATTACACTTGTGGACATTGGGAAGAATTACCCACTAGCTAAAAAAAAAAAATCAAATGGTGTCAGTGGAAATGTATCTGACAGGCAGAAAACGCTAATTGTTTTATCTACTTCAGCCCCGGAAGGATTTCACACTTTAGGACCAGAGCACTTTTTGCTATTCGGCACTGCGTCGATTTAACTGACAATTGCGCGGTCATGCGACATTGTACCCAAACGAAATTTGCGTCCTTTTTTCACCAAAAATAGAGCTTTCTTTTGGTGGTATTTGAGCCCCTCTGCGTCATTTCTGATCGCCGCTATAAATAAAAAAAGAGCGACAATTTTGCAAAAAAAAAAAAAAGTTTTTCTTACTTTTTGCTAAAGTACAAATCCAAAAAAAGTATAAAAAAACTTTTTTGTCATCGGTTTTGCCCGATTTATATTCTTCCTCATATTTTTGGTTAATAAAATCGCAATCTGCTTTACTGATTGGTTTGCGCAAAAGTTGCCACGTTTACAGATGCTGAGAATTAATTTCGTTTTTTTTTTTTTTTACTAGTAATGGCGGCGATCTGCAATTTTTAGCGGTACTGCGATATTGCGGCGGACATGTCGGACCATTTGGACACTTTTTTGGGACCATTGGCATTTATACAGTGATCAGTGCTATAAAAATGCACTGATTACTGTGTAAATGCCATTGGCAGTGAAGGGGTTAACCTGGAGGGGGCGCTCTAAGGGTTAACTGTGTTTTCCCTCACTGTGTTCTAACTGTATTGGGGATGGGCTGGCAGGGAGAGAGGAGTGATCACGGCTTCCATATACAAGAAGCCTGTGATCACCGCCCTTCCTCCTCGGTCAGAACGGAGATCCGTGTTTACATACACGGACTTCTGTTCTCTCACTGCGGGGGGGCCATCGCGGGTAGCAGGTGGCAATCGAGTCCGCCCTACCCGCTCCCTGCCCCCCCCCCCCAACGGACACAGTGAGCACGCCTCCAGCGGCGCGTGCTCAAAATGCTAGTTATCGTGGCCGCGGTTTGCGATAACGAGCCATCTTGCCGCCGTCACACTGCGGCGGGCGGTCCCCAAGTGGTTAAGGAACCCCTAGCAACCTCTGGAAGAAACCTAGAGATCCATGGAACCCTAGTTGAGAGACCCTGATCTAGACAATGCTGTATTGCTGGGGATGAGCCGTTTTGCTGCCAATGTGCACATGTGGGATTGGACAGGACTCTAAAGCACTTTAAAGTGGAACTTTATCCAGAAAATGAAGTGCTGCTGGATCACTTCAGGCTGCCCCTTTTTGCAGGTATAGTTATGTAAAAAATTAAAAATAAGTGACTATACTGATAAAAAAAAAAAAACAGGAATACACGGTCTCAACCTGCTCTGCACATGCTCAGTTGCTCTCTATTTTTAGGCACTGTGCAGAATTTGTAGAGACCGATCTGCTGACAGCCTAAAGATTTACTGTTGTTCAAGGGCTCTGGTCTTCAGCAAAATGGCAGGCTCCAGTAAGAAGAAAGTGGAACAATGTTGAAGGCAATTTACAGCAGACATTCATTTTGGTAGCAGAATTATTAATGTGAAATGTTTGTTCCTTGCTAAATTTTTATCACGTTGTTACAGGTAAAAGTTACCTAAGAGTTAACTTTATGATTTTAGGACAAGTACAGTGCTTACCTGAAAACATTAGAAGCTCACTGAATGTTTTAACTTATCTGAAACTACTTTTCTTATGAAAAACATGTTTTTTGGTTTCTACTTTCAGGAAAGTGAATACGATAGATAGATTGTTGTTGTGTTCAGTGCTGATTTCATGTTATTGTGATTTACAGTGGGGAAAATAATTATTTCATCCCCTGCAGATTTTGTAAGTTTTCCCACTCACAAAGAAATTAAGGGTCTATAATTTTTATCATAGGTGTATTTTAACCACTTGACCACTGGGCACTTAAACCCCCTTCCTAACCAGACCAATTTTCAGCTTTCAGCGCTCTCACACTTTGAACGACAATTACTCACTCATGCAACATTGTACCCATATGAAATTTGCTTCCTTTTTTTCACACAAATAGAGCTTTCTTTTGGTGGTATTTAATCACCGTTGGCTTTTTTATTTTTTGCGCTATAATTAAAAAAAGACTGAAAATTTTGTAAAAAAAATAATTTTTCTTTGTTTCTGTTATAAAATTTTGCAAATTAGTAATTTTTCTTCATAAATTTTGGCCAAAATTTATACTGCTATATATCTTTGGTAAAAAAAAAACAAATTAGTGGATATTATTTGGTCTTTGTGAAAGTTATAGAGTCTACAAGTTATGGTGCCAATCACTGAATATTGATCACACCTGATATACTGACCACCTATCTCATTTCTTGAGACCCTAACAAGCCAGGAAAGTACAAATACCCCCCAAATGACCCCTTTTTGGAAAGTAGACATTCCAAGGTATTTAGTAAGAGGCATGGTGAATTTTTTTAAGTTGTAATTTTTTCCCACAATTCCTTGCAAAATGAAGTTTTTTTTTTTTTGTTTT
>BLSH010074850.1:248392-260540 GCA_018402905.1 Glandirana rugosa | reverse complement strand
ATTGTGGTCGGTAACGGGGTTGTTTAACGGGCACTTTTTAACCAATTGGAGACGGGGGGGGGGTGGGAGGGAAGGCCGGGAACCGTGTTGAAAGAAGGTGCGTCGGCCAGGGGCCACGGTTTTTCCAACCCCTGTCGACCAAATCCCATATGTTCCGATCCACAATGGGAAAAGTTACTGACTTCCAACTTCGTGTATTGGACGTCTTTTCATTAACACATGGTTGACGGGAGGGTAACGAAAGGACCCTGTACAAATCATACAGTGACTATCATTAAGTGAACGTAACTAGAAAATGAAAAGACATTCAATACACTTTACAGAAAAGTAAAAGATCAATGCAAGTGAATTACTATCAGTGACATACTAAACATGTCCCAGGAAAGCAATGGGAGGGCAGTTGGTACACAATTACTTTTCTGCAGGTTATGTGCTTCAACCTTCAGTCATTGAAAAGGGTAACACCTAGCCTTGTATACCCTAAACCAGCTGTCCCCAACCTTTTTGGCACCGGGGACCGGCTGCGTGGAAGAAAGTTGTGCCAGGGGCCGGAAGGGAGGGGGAGGCGGAGGTCAAGGTTAACCAATTTTTCACGGGCAATTTGTTGGGGCAATGGCTGGTGTTAGTGCTTCGATCATCCCAGCACCATGGTTGTTATGGTGTCAGGATGATTGAAGCGCATTATTTCTATTATTACATTGTAATATAAATGAAATCATTCAACTCACCATAATTCAGAATCAGTGGGAGCACAGAGTGTGTCACTTGCCACGCTGCCTGCCACCTGATGAGGATGCCACGTTGCCTGCCACCTGATGAGGATGCCACGCTGCCTGCCACCAGATGAGGATGCCACTTGCCATTGCATGCCACCAGATGAGGATTGTCACTTGCCAAGCTGCCTGCCACCTGATGAGGATGCCACGTTGCCTGCCACCTGATGAGGATTGTCACTTGCCACGCTGCCTGCCATCAGATGAGGATGAACTTGCCTGCCACCTGATGAGGGTGCCACTTGCCATTGCCTGACACTTGCCATGTTGCCTGCCACCAGATACAGATTGTCACTGTTAGCTACCACCAGATGTGGTGGCAGCTGTCCTCAGCGCGGATCGCGGGAAAACTGTTGCGGGCGGGGAGAGATGACATCACTCTCTCTGTCTCTCATAGGCCGCGGCTGCAGTCCTGTGAAGAGCAGCCTTCGCGGCCCTTTAAGAAAACAGCGGTGCGGGCAATGAGAGGTGATGTGATGTCATCTCTCTTCGGCCGCTCGCAGTCTGCTCCACGGCGCGGCCCTGCTATAGGGGTTCCACAGCCCGGTGTTGGGCCGCGGCCCATAGGTTGGAGACCCATGCCCTAAACGCATTGCACCCCTCGCTCCCATTTCTCAAAACGGTGTTGTGCCTACAGTAAATCTGCTTTAGAAAATCATATTACCCTTCTGGGCCCATCCACATTGCTACAGTTAATTAACCACTTGCCAACTGCCCGCCACCTGACAGCGGCTGCGAGATTGCAGATCGTGAGCGCCGCCGGAGGCGCGCGCACTGTGTTCCGGTGGAGCCAGGGAGTGGGTAGGGTGGACTCAATGTCTGCCGGCTACAGGTTCAGGTATGTAAACACACAGATCTCCGTTCTGACAGTGGGAAGGAATGTGATTGTAGGCTCCCTGTGTATGGGAGCCACAATCACTCTCCTCCCCCACTCAGCCCAGCCCCCATACAGTTAGTAACTTACACAGGGAACACAGTTAACCCATTGAGTGCCCCCTGCAGGTTAACACTTTCCAGTGACATGTATACAGTAATCAGTGCATTTTCATAGCACCGATCGCTGTTTAAATGCCAATGGTCCCAAAAAAGTGTCAAAGTGGTCCGACATGTCCACTGCAATATCGCAGTACTGCTAAAAACTGCAGATCTCCGCAATTACTAGTAAAAAATAAATAAAAATCCCATAAATTAATTCTCATCATTTGTAAACGCGGCAACTTTTGTGCAAACCAGTCAATATACGCCGATTGCGATTTTTTTTTACCAAAAATATAAGGAAGAATATAAATCAGCCAAAACCGATGAAAAATTGATTTTTATTTTTGGATATGTATTATAGCAAAATGTAAGAAATATTGTTTTTTTTTGCAAAATGGACGCTCTTTTTTTGTTTATAGCGGTGATCAAAAATGACGCAGAGGTGATCAAATACCACCAAAAGAAAGCTCTATTTGCGGGGAAAAAAGGAAGCAAATTTCGTTTGGGTACAACGTTGCACAACCACGCAATTGTCAGTTAAAGTGACCCAGTGCTGAATCGCAAAAAGTGCTCTGGTCCTAAAGGGGGAAATCCTTCCGGGGCTGAAGTGGTTAATGCACATTCATTATGAACAGGCTTGTGAGCACACTGGAATACACTAGTACGGAAAAGTGAAGTCGCACCATTAATTCCAACACAGCACACCATAACACACACCCACTCACCCGTGGATACTGCTGCATTTTATAACAGCCTACAATTTACCATGTGCCATTATATCAGTGTATGTGTGTACTGTAAATAGAAACACATACACAGTGCTGTTGAAAAGTTTTAGGCAGGTGTGAACAAATGCCGTAAAGCAAGAATGCTTTCAAAAAATACATTTTTAGTGTTTCTTTTTTATCAATTTACAAATTGCAAAGTAAGCAAAAAGAAGAAAAATCTAAATCCAATCAATATTTGGAGTGATTACCCTTTGGCTTCAAACCAGTATAAATTTTTACACTTGTACAAAGTCAAGGATTTTGTAGGGACAGTCAGGTGTATGTTTAACCAATGATACCAATGATGTGATAATGATCATCAATTTCATATGTAGGTTGAAACACAGTCATTAACTGAAACAGATACAGCTGTGTAGAAGGCTTAAAACTGGATGAGGAACAGCCAAACTCTGCTACGAAGGTGAGGTTGTGGATGGCAGTTTTCATGTTACAGGTCACACCATGGAAAGAATGAGAACAGCAAGAAGACACAAGGTAGTTATACTGCATCAGTAAGGTCTCTCCCAGGCAAAGATTACAAAGCAGACTGGGGTTTCAAGATGTGTTGTTCAAGCTCTTTTGAAAAAGCACAATGAAACAGGCAACAGGAGTTGGCCAAGGAAACAGGCAATGCAGAAGATGAAAGACACATCATGCTTACTTCCCTTCAACTTTGGAAGATGTCCAGCAGTGCACCCCCTACTATCCGGAGACATCTGGCCAGCAGTGGTCTCCATGGAAGAATTGCAGACAGAAAGCCATATCTCCAACATGGAAACAAGGCTAAGCGACTCAAATATGCATGAAAGCATAGGGACTGGGGTGTAGGAAAAGGGCAGCAGGTGCTCTGGACTGATGAGGCAAAATCTGAAATATCTGGCAATAGTAGGGGGCAGTTTGTTCGCCGAAGAGCTGAAGAGTGGTACAACAGGCAGCACTTGTACATTTTTAGTGTTCTGTCAGCAATCAGCCTTTTCACACAGCAAGCAGGCTCCAACAGCAGAGAGAGCAAATTAGGGAGAGTGGCCTGCATCAGGCAGCCCACATATATAAAGGTCTGTGTCCAGTAAAGACTAATAACCCAAACCTTCCAAAATGAAAGTGCTTTTGCAGAACATCATTTTTAACGTCTTCACGTCCGCACTATAGTAGAAAGATGGCTACAGCGCAGACCTGAATTGCCAGGAGGGCGTCCATGTACGTCCTACCCAGCATGCGCTATCAGCGCGTCCCTGCAGGTCGCGAGCAGCTCGCTCTGTGATCGCCGAGTCCATGAGACTTGGCTGATCACAGATTGGAGTAAGGGGGTGGTCCCACCCCCTTACCACGTGATCAGCTGTCAGCCAATGACAGCTGAACACACGATGTAAAGAGAAGACTGGTGATTGGTATGTTTTCTTCCCTCACACTAGCAGTGTGAGGGGAAAAAGAAGACGATCGCTGGCTTCTGTCAGAGGGACATAGGTCCCTCGCACAGAACGCCGCCTAACTTTGCCCACCAGTGCCACCTACCTTTGCCCACCAGTGTGGCCAATCAATGCCCATCAGTGCCGCATCATCAGTGCCAATGATCAGTGCTGCCCATCAGTGTCACCTACCAGTGCTCATCAGTGCCATCTATCAGTGCTTATTAGTGCCCTTCAGTGCTGCCCATCAGTGCCAACCATCGTTGCCACCCATCAGTGCCGCCTCATCAGGGCTTATTAGTGCCGCCTATCAGTGCCCATCAGTGCCGCCTATCAGTGCCCATCAGTGCACATCAGTGAAGGATAAAAAATTACCTGTGTTCAAAATTTTTTTTTTAAAAAACAACTATGAAACCGTTTTTTTTTTTTTTTTCAAAATTTTCTCTCTTTTTTTTTTTTAGCAAAAAATAAAAAAACAGCAGTGATTAAATGCCACCAAATGAAAGCTCTATTTGTGTGAAAAAAATGATAAAATGTAATTTGGGTGCAGTGTAGCATGACCACGTAATTGTCATTCAAAGTGCAACAGCACTGAAACCTGAAGATTGTTCTGGGCAGGAGGGGGGTTTAAGTGCCCAGTAAGCAAGTGGTTAAAGGGACATTTTATATACAGTATTTTCTAAATATCCTTCTAATATTGGTCACAGGTTACCAGTACATATGCTTAGTTATCTTCATTGTGCGTGCCATCATTCTACTACTACTTTTGAGTCAAGTGGGAAAGGTTTAGGATCTGTGTTGCTGGGATGAAAACTGCAAGGCAATGTAAAAATGTTACAGTCGTTACCACTAGCAAGAGGAACTAAAACAATGGGGATTGGATTTACTCTTACTTGGGGAGATGCCTTTAGGTTCCCTTTGCTTCTTGAGGATGGGAAAAGAACAAAAACCTTCTCAATGAGGACAAAGACACCCATTTTAACCAAAACCAGAACAGTTTAGCTGGGGAGGATCATTTCAACTCTACATTGTAGAAAAGATATATTGAGGTATGTTATATAGTTATATAGTGAAAGGACAACCAAACTCCCTACCTACAGGTATCTGATAGTTTGGTATCACTGAAAGATTAAAATATAAGTGATTTGAGTTTATCCTGGCTGAAGATGGCTATACAGTACATGGATAGAAATCTGGCCAGTTCAGCAGGGAGGGGCCATATTTCAACCCATGTATGGGCACTGCGGTTGTACAGAAGACGACCTACTGATTGACTTCTGTGCAACGGTCCTGTTGGGTTTTCCCTGCTCGATCAGCGCCGCAAGCAGTTGGCTGCACTGAACAGTATATTCTGACAGCGGAGAAGTCTCCCCCCACACAGAATGGCATAAGCTCAGCGGGAGGATTTCCCCATCCACATCGAGTGTGTAGATGGGGGATATAGGTCCGTTTTTTTTGTTCAACCCGCTGGTTGAACGAAAGATACTGACTCACGTATGGCCTGCCTAAGGGGGTATCATCATAATCAGTTACCATATAAAATGCCAACAAAGGCATGATTTGCCAATAACACAAAATATCAACAGCACATAAACCCTGTGATTTTAAGGCTCGGTTCACACAGGGGCGATCAGACTTCAGGGCGACTTTGCTAGGCGATTTCAGCGTGACTTTCAGCGTGACTTTCAGGGCGACTTCAGGTAATTTCAGGCAGCTTACAACACGACTTATGCCAGGCGACTTTGCCTGTGGCCAATCAGAGAAGGGAAGGAGGGAGCTGCCCCAAAATAAATTCTATTCTTTTCACTGACAAAGTTGATTGCATTAAGATGGGGGATCCGACTTGGAGGCGACTTCCATTGAATTCTATGGCACAAGTCGGATAGAAGTCGCCTCCAAGTAGTACAGGAACCTCTTCTGAAGTCGCCTTGAAGTCGGAGCGACTTCAGTAGCATACATAAAGATGGCTCCCATTCACTTCAATGGGATTTCTTATGTCAAGCGACCTGGGGTGACTTGAGGCGACTCAAGTCGGATCCCAAGTCGCCCCTGTCTGAACTGGGCCTAAGAAGTCGATGTATTATGCTTAGCAGCTAGACTTAAAAATATGGGTATCACAAAGGCACGACAGCTTACCTTAAAATGCTTTCAAACCCTTACATAAACCCAGTGAAGTCATTGATGATACACAGAGTTGACACAAATCTCCCAACCTATGTTGTACCTGTTTATTTGCAGTCTTTTCTTCTCTACAGCCATTCAAAGTGAAGGATTTGTAAAGCTTATCTGAGTGCTCAAAAAAAGGGGTCTGAGAACTGAATTTACACTCTGCAGAGCTCAGTAACATGAACTCTGAGAGCTGATTGGGGGGGGGGGGGCATGCCCCCCTTTTCACAGCACACAGGAACAAAGCTGAGGCTGTCAATCAGCTGGTGGTCCCTTCGGTCACTAATTTTCTATTGGTGTCAGGAAAACTTGTCAGTAGTGCCTCATGTTGATAGCAGAGGAATGAAGCAGCAGACAGAAATCACACTTAAGAGTTGGTTTACTGGAGAGTGCAAAATATGATGCAGCTCTGCACAGAAACCAATCAGCTTCCAGGTTCTTTTTTTTTTTTTTTTACTAAAGCTTAATTGGACAAGCTGAATTCAAAAGCTGATTGGCTACCATGCACAGCCGCACCAGATTTTGCCCAGTTTTAGTAAATCAGCCCTTCTGTGTTCTTAATTGAGACAAGTACACATTATAGAGGGATGTGCTTTTCATGTATGAGGTTTACAACCACTTTAAGTTTTATCATATGGTCTCATGGTAACCTACAATGCTGAGGAAGACTTCATATAAATCTGGAAGCTGCCTGTCAAGTATTAAGTGAACCAGCTCTTATTTATAGCCTTAAGCCCAGTTGCTGTACTGTTAGCAACCAGCACTGAACAATCTGTCAGTTTCATAATGGGATTGGAAACAGAAGCAATAATGATTATCTGTATTCTGCTTAATGTTGTCAGAAAAAGATAGATGTGAACAAGACATGCAAGCCTAATACACTGCCGAAAACTTAATCATACATAAAAATTAGAGCCACAGAATTGTGTTACATGAAAAGCCCCCAATCTTTACATTTCACAAACATTCGTTTTCTAAATTAATTTTATATGAATTGTGCCAAAATGAGGAATTCAGGGTTCATTGACATAAATACAGCTTTAATGATCTCCACTAATGAGTCATTGGAAGACTATCAACTCAAATAAATTGTATTTAGAAGCACCTAATTCCTATTAAAGCAGAGTTCCACCCAAAAGTGGAATTTCGTTTTAACCACTTCAGCTCCGGAAGGATTTCCCACTTTAGGACCAGAGCACTTTTTGCGATTCGGCACTGCGTCGCTTTAACTGACAATTGCGCAGTCGTGCGATCTTGTACCCAAACGAAATTTGCGTCCCTGTTTTTCCCACAAATAGAGCTTTCTTTTGGTGGTATTTGATCCCCGCTGCGTCATCTCTGATCACCGCTATAAACAAAAGAAGAGCGACAATTTTGAAAAAAAAAAAAACTAATTTCTTACTTTTTGCTACAGTAGAAATCCAAAAAAAAAAATATAAAAAAACATTTTTTTCCAACGGTTTTGGCAGATTTATATTCTTCCTCATATCTGTGATTAAAAAAAAAAAATCACAATCGGCGTTTACTGATTGGTTTGCGCAAAAGTTGCCGCGTTTACGGATGATGAGAATTCATTTCTGGGGTTTTTATTTTTTTTTTACTAGTAATGGCGGCAATTTGCGATTTTTAGCGGTACTGCGATATTGCAGCGGACATGTCGGACCATTTTGACACTTTTTTGGGACCATTGGCATTTATACAGCGATCAGTGCTATGAAAATGCACTGATTACTGTGTAAATGTCATTGGCAGTAAAGGGGTTAACCTGCAGGGGGCGCTCTAAGGGTTAACTGTGTTCCCTGGGCGTGTTCTAACTGTGTGGGGGCTGCCCTGGCTGGGGAAGGAGAGTGATCACAGCTTCCATATAGAGGAAGGCTGTGATCACAGTCCTTCCCTCCTCACAGAACGGAGATCCATGTTTACATACAAGGATCTCCGTTCTTTCACTCCGGGGGGGGCATCGCGGGTAGCCGGCGGAGATTGAGTCCGCCGCACCCGCTCCCTGGCCCCCCCGGACACAGTGAGCGCGCCTCCGGTGGCGCACGCTCACAGTGCGCGATCTGGCAGCCGCCGTCATATGATGGCGATTTGCCTGGCAGAGCCATATTGTCGCCGTCAACCTGCAGTTGGCGATCGGGAAGTGGTTAAGGGAAGGTGACCCCACCGACATGGCACAATTGGCATGTCATTTTTTTGCGGGGGCAGCGGGGACTGTTTTGACAGGGTCCCAGCTGCACTTCCTCCTCTGGCTCTGCCGCACAGGAAGGAAGTTCCCCCCTCCCTCTCAGCAATCTTCTGGGATACATCACAGGTCCCAGAAGATACACCGGGCATTCACAAAGTGCGGCGCAGTGCGCGCCCAGCTTTGAAGCCAAAGCCGGGTGCTCACACTTGTGATGCTGGCGCCGCACGAAGGAGGGGGAGAAAAGGGAAGCTTCGGAGCCTGGGACAGGTGAGTGTCTGATTATTAAAAGTCAGCAGCTACACTTTTTGTAGCTGCTGACTTTTAATAGGGTGGAACTCCACTTTAAGTGATTTAAAGGTGCAGCTGCAAAATGATGGCCCAAAGCACCTCCCTATTATATGCTGATATGCAATGTATATTTCTGTTATTAATACATTTCATGAGTAATGTCAGTTCCACATTTCCCTTTGTATGACATGCTATAGTATGGAAAAGCAGGAAAAAAGAACACTTAAAGCCAATCGTGAGGGAAAGTACAAATCTTCCCTTGCTGCTGTTAAAGGGGTTGTAAAGGCAGAAGGTTTTTTATCTTAATGTATTCTATGCATGAATGTATACACGGAGCTCTGTCTTGGCTCTGGGTGCCCCCTGTAGCAAGCTGCTGGCTGAGGGGGCACTCACCAGAGGGAGGGGCCAGGAGAGCAGAAGAGGGACCCGAGAAGAGGAGGATCCAGGCTGCTCTGTGCAAATCCAACTGCACAGAGGAAATTTCAGATTTTCCTGTAAAAGTTCAGCATGATCCCTCCTCTCAATCCTCCTAGTTAGTCAACAGTCCCATTAAAGGCCAATAGGAAGACTGAATGGGTGAGGAAAGTCAAGATTGCATTTAGCTTCAGCTACCTATATTTCTGGAACTATTGATCATTTTGATCACTCTCCAAGGCTGGCCTTCGATTAAGCAATGGGTTGGTCAGCAGTAATCATATGAAAAAAAAACCAAACACAAGTTGGTTGCACTGAAGCTGATGGATTGAAATGTGTCTGGTTCGTGCTTAACCCGCAGAATTTCAAACTGTCTAGGGCCGGCTTAAGGCAAAAGCCAGCTCAAGCCAGCTGAAATCTATTTGGTCAATACAATCAGTGACAATGCAGAACTATTGGGAGACAAGGACATAGTGTCCCTTTAAAAGAAGGTGCCTGAAAAAGAACTTTCCTTGTAGGATCAGCCGGAATTATTTTAACAAAAAGTTGCAAATTACATTTGAAGTGACATTAACAAGTTAAAGTAAAATCAAAACCAATAATGTAATACATTGCAGCTTACCAGTAATAGGATGTGGGGGCTGTGTTCGTTTATTTTTTTTCTAGGCTTTTTACCCCTCTGTTTTGGTGATCTGGCTAGTAACACACCTCCGATTGAAAAACAACAGACACACTGGCAGGATCACTATGATCTAATGATGGGTAAGCTGAAGTATAATAAATGTTTGCTTTAGGTTTCAATACCGCTTTAAAGCTCAAATAAAGTTAAACTATTTATGGGGCCACATTACCCCACTGCCTGTGTCATGCAGACTTAGGGGGTCCTGACACGTCATAGACTGCATATGTCTCAACACTTATTGATCTCATGAGACATTCACTTATACATTGGAAGACTGAGGCTGCATTCACAACTTGGCGTATTGGATCGCGGGCAGAATTGCCACGATTCTGCCCACAATTTCAAAGTGCCCAGGTGTGAATGACAAATCACAGAACGCACATTTGAGATGCCATTCATTTAAATGGCACCTAAAATTGTGGTGCGTTTCTGCCACAACTGTCATGTGACAAATCACGCTGCAATCGTGGCAAACCGCATCACGTAAAGCTTGTCGCCCAAAAAAAGTTCAGGGGCTTCTTTTGGGCAACATGCTTCATGCAATGCGGGTTGCCGCGATTGCAGCATGATTTCAGGTGCCATTAAAATGAATGGCATCTCAAATGTGTGTTCTGAAATTTGTGATTCACACCTGAGCACTTTGAAATTGCGGGCAGATTTGCGGCAAATCTGCCCGCTATTCAAAACACTGAGGTGTGAATGCAGACTAATGATGCCCAAGCAGTAGACAAAAATTGTTTGAAAATTAGTCATTTGGGCAGTTCTTTTGTTTTTCGCCCAGGTAATGAGCACAAATTGAAAAATGGTTGTGATGTTTTTGAGCCCCAAAAAAAAAAAAAAAATCGAAGGAACAGGTTGGAAAATTCTGCTGAATGTATTTTATTATAATTAATATTATTTATTTACTTCCCAAAGCTACAGGTAAAAAGACTGTATGCGTAATAAGTAAAGTAAAACATAACCATTATTCACTTAAGGTGCAGTAAATAATTTTCTTTATGGTGCAATATGGATTGGAGACAGGAAAAAGAAAGCTTGTTAGAATGGCTTACAGTTTTCCATTATCATTATCCCTCATCACATGCATCACGACAGGTAAAATATACCCACTAGAGAGCATAGATTCCCAAAGTGGTCTATATGGACCCCAGGGGTCGATTTCGGCTTGCAGGGGTCCATGTCAGTGAGAAAAAAAATTGGGGGTGCACGAGATGTAAATGGGGGTCCATGTGAGAACTGATCGGAATAAGCACTAACAAAGAGCTTAAGGTGCAGTTCAGAAAGGGGTATCAGCAGTTCTGGCTTCAGAAAGATATACCTGTTACTTATTCTGCATTACGGACTATCGTAAGAAAGTTTTTGATAGCTTTTCCACATTCATACCTCATGGAAAGGGGTTTTAGCACAGTTGCCAATATTCTTACGAAAAAAAGAAATTAATTGCAAATCACTGAACATGGAAATTTAAGTCTATACCTCGCTAATTTGAAGCCAAATATTGAAACAATTGCTATCAGAGCATCAGGCTCATCCCTCCCATTAACAGCATTATTTGTGTATTAATTTTATGTAAGAATTTTACCAGGTTCTGATTTGTTTCATTCCAAATCCAAATATTTACCTGCATTTTGTGTCTTTTCAATAAAGGTATGAATAAAAATTGTACATGTTTGTCTTTTTTTTGCAATTGTTCACTCTACAAAAAAGCCCATCAACGTGAGCAGCACTGTGTCAGCTGTCAAAAACACATTTGAAATGAATAAGTTTAGGAAAAATTCAATATTAGGCAGGCAGGGGTCTACGGAAAAAAAAAAAAAAAAAATGGCAAGTGGTCTAAGGGGCGAAAAAGTTTGGGAACCTCTGCACTAGAGCAATGCAAACCTCTGTGGGAATGAATAAGGTCTCAGGCATAAATTGAAACAAAGATCTAAGAAGGCATGCTTCAATTAATATTTCTTGGGATAGGACAACAGTGACCTTGGTTACAGAAAAGCATCACTCTAAGACAATGACAGGCAACAATAGGATCCAATTGGTATGGGAACCAGAACACTGGTTACTGGTTGGCTGCACAAATCCCTCCCACTAACACTTCATTTCTAAGGCTACTTTCACACTGGGGTGGGCAGTAACGGTAAATCCCCGCTAGTTTCAGTGGGGATTTACCGTTGTTATAGCGGCGTTACGGCACCGCTATGCAGGTAGTAGTGGGGCACTTTTAACCCCCAAGAAGAGGTTAACAAGGGGTTAAAAGCGACACCGCACGGCGCGACCGAGGCGGTGTACAGCCGCTTCGGTCGCGCCATCCATTGCCTTCAATGGAGGGGGGCGGTGAGGTGAGTGGTGTACACACCGCTCACTGGCGAGGGGAGGAAACTTCCGTTACCTACCGCGCTGACTTCGCCGACATGTGGCGGAGCCAGCGCGGCACGCCACAGCGAAAATTGGGGAACAATTGGAGAAGAACCCCCAATTTTCACGGGGTGATG
>BLSH010074850.1:222769-233614 GCA_018402905.1 Glandirana rugosa | reverse complement strand
ATGTCCTCTACCAGTCTCCGACACCTGTCCCTTGTCCTCCACCAGTCTCCTACGCCTGTACCATGTCCTCTACCAGTCTCCGACTTGTCTGTACCATGTCCTCCACCAGTTTCCTACGTCTGGACCATGTCCTCTACCAGTCTCCGACACCTATCGGTGTAAAAAAACTCCCGACTACCGTTGTGACGGGGTGTGTCATCACAGGAGGAAGGAAGTGGGAGGTGAGTGTCATTACATGAGGAGGTGGGGGGGTGTTCATCCCAAGAAGAGACGGGGGGAAGTATAGTATTGGGGGTGACGTCACAGGACGACACGGGGACGTATAGTATGGGGGGTTGTAATCACATGATTAGACGGGAGGAAGTGTAGTCACAGGAGGGGACGGTGGGAAATTTATCTTTGTAAACATAAATCCATAGTCAGACAACAAGGTTAATGTAAAAAATAAATAAATAAAAAGGGGCAGACTCGATGGACTACTCAGTCTTTTTCTGCCGTCACTTTTCTATGTTTCTATTTAAAGGGTGGCAGGGGAGGACACTGATGTGAAGGAGGGCAGATTAGTACACTAATGTTGGGGGGTATGATATGCAGGGGCACAGCAGGACACTGCAGTGGGGGTTATGATATGAAGGGGGGCAGAGAAGAACCCTACTTGTGGGGGGGTGGAGGAGTACATTACTGTGAGTGGAGGGTGAAGGAAGGAGGACACTACTGTGTGGGGCAGTGTTGCCATCAGCCCTCAAAAAAATGTGGCTATCCACAGCCTCTGACCATCTCCTGTACCAGGTCTGCATCCTTTGACCACCTCCTGTACCATGTCTGTTCAGCCTCTGACCATCTCCTGTACCATGTCCGCATCCTCTGACCACCTCCTGTTCCCTGTCCACAGCCTCTGACCATCTCCTGTACCATGTCTGCGCAGCCACTCACCATCTCCTGTAATATATCCGCAGCCTCTGACCATCTAATGCAATATATCCGCAGCCTCTGACCAACTCCTGTACCATGTCCGTGCAGCCTCTAACCACCTGTATCATGTCTGCAGCCTCTAACCATCTCTTGTATCAGTCCGTAGCCTCTAACCATCTCTTGTATCATGTCCGCGGCCTCTAACCATCTTTCGTATCATGTCTGCAATCTCTGACCTTCTCTTGTCTTTTATCATGTCTACAGTCACTGAGGGGGAGTCTGGAGAGGAGTCAAGATTGGGAGTGCTGCCAGGATGGGGGTCAGGCGCTTGCGGACTGTGGAGAGGAGACTATAAGATAAAAGCAGAGCCACCAAGCTGGAGCCGTCTGACTGAGTCCTGCATGGTCCACCTGAGAGAAGGTCAGGGACAACGCCGCCAGGCCAGCCTGAGGGGGTCACTGATGTAAGGGGGGAGTGAATACAATAATGTAAGGGCACACTGATATAAAAGTCCCCCCTTATAGCAAGGAACCTCCCCTTAACTTAGTGTTTTCACTCTGCGGAAGGTGGTTTCTGGTCTCCAGAGTCCCCCTCCCATCAGAGTTTCTGGCATTGCGCTCTACATCAGAGTCTGCAGGATTCCCCCCTTACAGTGCAAGGGGGAACTCTGCGGACCCTGATTTAAAAAAAGTATTCAGATGTAAAGGGCAATGCTGCAGACCCTGATGTAAGTGGGAACTCTGATGTAAAGGGGAAGGCAGTGGTCTCTGATATAAGGTGGTCTCTGGTCACCAGAGCCCCCCATTACATTAGAGTTCTCCCTTAAATCATGATCTGCAGCATTCCCCTTTATGTCAGAGTTCCACTGTAAGGGGGAATCCTGCACACTCTGATGTACGGGTGAACTCTGTGCTGGCTGGGTTATAGTAATCTGACCTTCATGTAAATAGAGAAATATGTTTTTTGGACTTTTGTTTAACTTAAGCAGATTTCTAGTAGCACTAGCTACGGGTTTATGGTTTAAGTATTGATATTTGCACGGTTTAGCACTGAAAATGGCCATTTAAGGTACTTTTTTGCAGTGTTAGTAAAAAAAATGCGGCTCTGTCAGTAAAAAAAAAATTGGTGCCGTTTGTAAATTTTGGCATCCTACCAGTAAATTTTGCTTCGTGGTTTGGCAACACTGCTGTGTGCTTCCCTGTCAAAATGTGAATCGTCCTGGTTTACAAAGGTAGATCCCCATTCTGCCTCTCTGTGGAGCGTTTGCGGGTGACTACCGGACCAGCGGATTGGCTCCTCTGCCGTGAAGCAGGCGTGCACCCACAGTATCTCATGCATGAAACATACAGGTACGTTGTTTCGCACAACACAGCCGCCCTGCGGTGGGCAGTCTCTAAGTGTTTAACCACTTCAATACCATGCACTTAGAACAGTTCCCGCCCACACCAATTTTCAGCTTTTAGTGCTGTTGTGATTTGAAGGAGAATTGCGTGGTCGTGCGACGCTGTACCCAAAGTTTTTATCATTTTGTTCCCACAAATAGAGCTTTCTTTTGGTGGTATTTGATCGCCCCTGCAGTTTTTATTTTTTGCGCTATAAAAAAAAAAGACCGAAATTTTTGAAAAAAAAAAAAAATTTCTTTGTTTCTGTCACAAAAGTTCATATAAAGTACATTCTCTCCTTCACTGACGGGCACTGATGTGGCTACAATGATGGGCACTGATGAGGCTACACTGACGGGCACTGATGAGGCAGTACAGATTGGTATTGATGAGGTGGCACTGATAAGGTTGCACTGATGATGGGGCACATATGCAGCACTGATAGGCAGCACTGACAAGCAACACTGATGGGCACCGATACGTGGCACTGATATGCGGCACTGATGGACACTCATAGGCGGCACTGATAAGTGGCACTGATAGGTGGCACAGGTGGGCACTTTTAGGTGGCACAGGTGGGCACTTTTAGGTGTCACAGGTGGGCACTTAAAGGTGGCAGTGATAGGCACTGGTGAAACAAGCACTGTTAGGGATGGCACTGGCAGGCATCATACATGGGCACAGTGCCATCCCTACAGTGCACAATATTGCCCTTACCTGGTGGTCTAGTCGGGGCTCCCTGGTGGTCCTGGGCGGCCTCTGTGGTCCTTCCCTGGTGGTCCTGGGTGGCCTCTTTGTGATGTCCGGGGGGGGCTCCCTGGTGGTCCTGGGCAGGCTCCCTGGTGGTCCAGTGGGGTGATCCTAAGGGTGGCTGCGCTGATAAATGTTCAGCGCAGCCCCCCTCATCAGGCGAGCAGCCGATTAGCTCTCCACTGCTCAGGTCTGCAGACCTGAGCAGAGGAAAAGCCGATAAATGGCTCTTCCTATTTACACTGTGATCAGCCGTGATTGGTCATGGCTGATCACATGGTAAAAGGCTTCGGATCGAAGCCTTTTACCTTGGTCGGTAATGCAGTGGGTCAGACTGACCCACGGCACCACCGATCGCCGCGGGGCGCGCGATCGCGGATTATCCTGAGGACATCAATAGATGTCCAGTCAGGATAATGACTTCCCCGCTCGGACGTCATCTGTCTATACACCGGGCGGGAAGTGGTTAAAGGGGTTGTAAAGTCTCAAGGTTTTACACCTTAATGCATTCTATGCATTAAGTTAAAAACCTCCTGTAATGCAGCTGCCCCCAGATCCCCCCTTTTACTTACCGGAACCCGATCGTTACATCGTCAATTATGAGCCCAGCAGTTCCAGCCACTGGCTTGTCCTCATTGGATAAATTGATAGCAGCAGGAGCCATTGGCTCCCGCTGCTGTCAATCAAAACCAGTGACGGGGGAGCCGGGCCGAGTCTTGCTGTCTGCATCAATGGAAAATGCTTCTCTGAGGGGGCACCCAGTGAAGAGGAGGAGCCAAGAGCACTGCTGAGGGACCCCAGAAAAGGAGGATCGGGGCCGATCTGTGCAAAATCCTTGCATAGAGCAGGTAAGTGTGACGCATTTGTGATTTAAAAAAGAAAAAACCCGAACCTTTAGTATCGCTTTAATTTTTAAAAGGTACATTCTGCTTCTTTGTGGTCTGCACTACAACTGCAGACCAGGACTGAGGACAACAATGAGTGCATCTGCTTCACATAACTGCTTGATTCAAAGGGGTTGATTTACTAAAGGCACATAGGCTGTTCACTTTGCAAGGGAATTTTCACGAAGCTTACTGAATGTAGTGAAAATTCACTTTGCAACGAATACCCAAATCGCAGGTAAGGAAAATAAGAAAAAACATTTTTGCACATGATTGTATGACGGAAGTCAGCAGAGATTTACCTCATTTAATAAGGGAAACTTTCCTTGCAAAATGAACAGCCTATTTTCCCTTAGTTAAACCCAGGGTCTATAGTGCCAGGAACCAATGGAGAAGCATGTTACAAACTGCTATAAGCACAAAACATCTGCCTACATTTAGCTCCACCCAAACCTTCGCACCATCCCATTCAATTCCAGCCTGCCAGTTGTGCATTGCAGGATGCACGTACAGGGATCACTGATGTCTTTCTTATCCTCCACCTTGTTCTGCAGACATGTGCTCTATACCAGCCTTTTTCATCCAGGGTGACTTGAGGTCTCTGCAGGGATGCCTTGGCAAAATGCCTAAACATGGATCAAAAATTGCATACAAGCCAGCAGGTGGATAAAGCCTGTGTTTTAGTTACACAAAGCCACAGGTCTTCATTATGCACCATTATGATTTTCTAGACCAGCCTTTCTTAACCTTTTAAATAAAGAGGAACCCTTGAACTAATTGTCTTGTCTCGGGGAACCCCTGCTAAAAATTAAAAATCTACAACTCATGATAGCTTTGTGTGATGGTCAATGGGAAGAATGCTCCTTACACTTGGGGTCATTGGGAAGAATTACCCCCTTACAGATCGCTAAAAAGATTAATGGTGTCATTGGGAATTTATCTGAGAGGTAGAAATTGACCATTGCTCAAGGAACCCCTAGCAACCACTGGAGGAACCCTAGGGTTCCACGGAACCCTGGTTGAGAAACCCTGTTCTAGACACTGGCATCTTAACAACCAATGACATCATCAGTTAATAAGGAGGATGTCTGTTACCTCCACAGCATCGCTGTTTGACCCTCCTCTGCCTCTTCACTTACTGACTGGTGGAGAGAAATTGAGGGAGAAGAGAAACATTGGAATACTAGTCAGTATCAGTGTGCAAAAGTGTATTTGCTTTGGAAGAATAAATCACCTCTAATGTTGGGTGTCCGGTGTGTGGATGTTGCTGTATTGTGTAAAGCAATTAGAATAGTTTTTACATTTTAGAATGGGGTGCATCGAGACTGTCCATAATTTTAAAGGGTGCCTCATTTAAAAAAAAAAGTTGAACAACACTGCTCTAAACACTGTAGTTAAATTTAGCAAGATCTGCCAGCTTGTGATCTTCTTCCCCGGTGATTATGTTGTTTCATACCGGAATGTGAAGCACATGCTTTTCTTGCTCATTTCTTTCCTGGTCTACAGTTAAATTGCAGACTGCAGATAGTAAACAATGCAATGTGTATACTTTCCTGAACTCTTGATTATACCTCTCAAAAGCAAGAGAAGAAAAGATAAGGGTAAGGTTATATTTCAAAAGCTGCTTGGTATTCTTCACGTATGCTTTACAACCCCAATATTTTCTACCTGTCTTCGGTGTCCAAGCATTTAGTCTAAAAGGACTACTTCAATATATAGTCATGAAATATTTTTCGTGCATGAGCATAACTTTTTTTTTTTTTACATTTGTATTTTACTGCCAGAGGATGTCACACATACATATAGCAGCTCATTTATATTTAGCTTACTGACATGAGATATCTGCAGACATAACGCTGTTCACCGAATGTGTTCAGAAGCATAAAAATACTGTAACTTTACACAGACAACGCTGTGCCAACAGTAACACCGTGCCAACAGTTCCAAATGGCAACAGAGAATCTCAGAAAAAATTGACAAATTCAAACATCAAAATATGTGCTGGGAAAAATAAAGAAAAAAGGAAAGTGTGCACGCCTAGTGCATTACCAAAGGCATTTAATGAATAAAACAACAGTAAAGAAAGGATACTCACAAAAATGATTCTCATTGAACAAATAAAAACCACACTGTAGGGTGGTGCAGACACATGCGCTATGAAGCAACAAAGGGTACAACTGACGCATTTCAAGCGAGCACCCCCTTCCTCAGAGCTACCAGAGGTATCGGCTTTTCTCTGGGCTGCATGTGGCTGCCAATTCGCTTCCCCTGCATCTCCTCCCTCCTCCTCCTGGCGGCCAATACGATTAGATCTCCACACGGGAAATCGGGTGACGGGTCTCAGGACTCGCTTCCTTGAGGAGGCTCAGTGTGACAATAGTGAATATTCATTCGCTATTGTCACACAACTGTGTGGGCTTCAGGCGCAGTGCTCTGTGCCCCGAGCCCACCCTTTTTTGAAGCCTATTAGAGCCTCAGGCTCTAATCATGTGCTTAAAAATAAACAAAAAAAAAACAAAAAAACATTGGAAAGCCATGCACTCAGCGCCCTGCATGTAGATCAAGAGGACGTACGCATGGATTGGGGGGGGGGCGATATGTTAGCTCCGTGTTTTATTTCATCACAAAATTTTTTTTCCCTAGAAAATGCTCTATTCAAAAACACATACAGTAAATATCATGGAGGTGTGGAGTTGCATGTTTCCTAAAGACAAGTGTAAAATATATGTAACAACATACATATGTATATGATAAGACTATCTCTTTAACATACTGCATATGTATCTTTTGAGGCACAGACTGGCAGTTGGTCCCAGTAATTTATGAATACACAGTGGACCAGATGGGGGCAGAAACACAGAGCATTAGGTATGTCCAAGGTACATTGATGACATTTTTCCTTTTCGCACACAGTGTGCCCTAGGCCTGCAACTAGTTAAGGACTGAAAACCTGTGCAATATTCTTTGTGAATGAACTTTTCTGTATGTCAGTGCCTTTTACAAATGCTTTTATATTGTGAAAAAAAAAATCATATAGTTTAATAAAGAAAATACAGCATCCTAACTGTTGGGCAAAGCATCGCACAAATGACATTCTATTGTCTAGTGAGGGCACTTCAATGACTATCAAGGGCACTCTTATAGGACACGGTGCAGGTAGTTCAGTAGGCATCAGCCAAGAAGTCAGAACAAACTGACACTAAGAGGTCCCCAGAGAAATTCTTTTAGAGTAATAAATGTAATAGCAGGCTTAGTGCCTGGCTTTAGGCAGGGATCTTTCTATTAGAAGTGTCAAAATGGCTGAAATTAACTGCCTTGCCATACTTCTGAAACATATCTGAAATGCTGAATTATGCTTTAAAGCATGGGTGTCCAACCTATGGCCCTCCAGCTGTTGTGGAACTAAAAGTCCCATCATGCCTCTGTCTTTGGGAGCCAAGTTCCATCATGCATCTGCATTTGGGAGTCATGCTTGAAACTGTCAGCCTTGCAATGCCTCATGGGACTTTCTTTGCAATGCCTCATGGGTCCTGTAGTTCCGTAACAGCTGGAGGGCCGCAGGTTGGACACCCATGCTTTAAAGGGTCCCTGTCACCAACCTAAAAAATGCAGGTAAAGGCACAGGTAAATGCTTGGTTGCTTTCCATATTTTTTCTATTCACTTGTAATGTGGAATTTTTTGCTAAAAAATTTGACTAGTCGACCTTTGATATCAATTAGCATAGTCAAGACACGATGATAGCCTGGGTCTTCTGTTTCTTGTTTTGTACATCTGCTTATTCTTGCAGCCTCTTACTTTATTACAAAAAGGAGAATTTGCATGCTGCCATGTGTAATGGCATTTGCAATCCCTGAATAAAAACGAATGAAAAAGAAAATTTGACTAGTCTTTTTCCTAACACAGCCCCCTTCCTCCTTACATCTTATCACTGTCTGCGCTGCCCAATATCCTCCTCTGAAGACTCATGCTCCTAAGATGTTCCTTGGAGGAGCTCTCACGGTGTCATTTTTGACTTTGACTGCAGTAATTCTTTAAAGTAGAGATGAGTGTCTTCAGCAGAGTCTGCATAATGAAATTCTTGCATTCCTTATTCCTTGCAAATAATAAATGACTGAAAATTATTAATTATGAGCAAACAAATCAATATTATCTACCATGGTAAAAAAGAATTCTTCATGAGCATGACAACCTCACTGTTTGAATCCGGTATAAATCTACTTGCCAAGACTGCTGATTTGAATGTACTAATACGGTTTTCTTTTATTAAAACGGCAGCAAATGCATAGGTTTGAACAGACACTTACAGTTATTTGCTATTGAGAATTTTAACCACTTGTTGACTCGTTAGCATCACAGTGATTTCAATGTGCAACAAATAATGTGACTGTCAACAAGTGGTTACATTTTTCAGTAGCACAGAGAATTAATCATCTGTGCAGCCCCTGCCAACGTAACCTGAACTTCTTCCAGCAACCCCAGTCATTAAATAGGCAGTTACACACAAAGCACCTGTCAGCTGCAACATATATTGACCGAACCAACAAAGAAAAACACTGCTGTGCACCATTCATTGAAAATTTGATACATCCATTGAGAAGCTGCCAAGCTCAGCTGTGGATTAGAAAATTGGTTATTAAAATACATGCTTCCCAATTGACTAGCAACAAAGATTCTTGAAGATCTTGCCAAGAAGGACGAATACTTTTTTTTAGTGACTGGTAACCATTTTAACCAGCTCCCGCCCGCTGTATAGTAAAGTGACGGAGGGCAGGGCCCCCTCTTGTTCCGTGCTGACGTCATATAACATTGCGCAGTCTCACCGCGATTATGCACCCTCAGGTGGTCACGCAGGGTGCGGTGGTCGCGCCGTGTTCCTAGGACATGCTGCGACCCCGATCTTGGTAAATAGCCGATGACGCGGGTCTTTACCCATGTGATCGGCTGTGTCCAATCACAGCCGGTCACATGTAAACACGGAAGTGCCATTTATCGCCTCACACTGACAGTGTAAAGCGAGGAGAGTTGATCAGTGGCATCTCCTCGCAGGGGAGGCCTGTACTAGTAATCAGGAGACTGATCATAAGTGCCCTGATTATCAGCGCAGCCCCAGCAGTGCCCATTGGTGACACCAATCAGTGCCCATCAGTGAAGCCAGTCAGTAGTGGGACACAAATTCCATCCCGTCCCTCCTGTCAGAACTTGTTTACATAAGCAGATCGCAGTTCTCTGTCTTTTTTTCACAATCGGCGGGTGCTGGCGGACATCGAGTCCACAGTATCCGCCGATCGGCTCACATTGTGTGTAATGACAGTGGGAGCGATGCCCCCTACCCAGAAGTATTTAGTATATATACGTGATCTGATGCACAGGTGCTAACCTGTAGCAGTAAAACTGCTATAGAGTGGACAGGAAGTGGTTAAAGTGATTCTAAAAGTTGCAATTTAAAAAAAATAACAAACAACATGTTATACTTACCTGCTCTGTGCAATGGTTTTGCGCAAAGCAGCCCCAATCCTCTTTTTGGATCGCCTGTCGGCAGTCAAGGCTCCTCCCCCCTGCTGAGTGCCCTAATAGCAAGCCTCTTGCTAGGGGGGCACACAAGCAGGCTTGCTCCCGAGCAGCGCTTATGTGAATGGACATTGTCCCGCCCCACCGCTGCGGTTTCCAGAAAAGCTACATTGCCTGATGCTGCAGTCCCTTTGCTCTCATCCGTTACCGTGTTTTTCTGCAATGGGAGAGCATTTTCAAGTGGCTATAAACCCTCACATATACTCAGTGAAGTGACTGGCCTCAGGTGATACACAGAGATGACACAATTCTCCTACATAAGTTGCACCTGCTTATCTGCAGTCTTCTATATATTCATTGCAAGTTGCAAAGTCCAGAATTTCTAAGGCTTATCTGAGCTGTCAGAAAATGGGGAGCAGGGAGCTGAAATTACACTCTGCAGAGCTCTGAGAGCTGATTGGATGCCTTCACACAGCTGAGGCTGTCAATCAGCTGGAGCTCCCTCCCCTGTCACCTTTTTTCTTGTGGTGTCAGGAAAACTTGTCAGAAGTGATAGCAGAGGAATGAAGCAGCAGACAGAAATGACACTCAGTGCTCTTAATTGAGACAAGTACACACTATAGAGGGATATGCTTTGTTCATATTTCATGTCTGAGGTTTACAACCAATTTAAGGCACACAGGCACTGGTTGAGCTTCTTCATGGAGCCAATGTGAGTCAAAAAAAAGGAGCAGGCAGAGGACTTGGAGAAGTAGAAAAGTGCAATCGGCAAACTGTATTACTGCGATAGCTGATCATTCCTGACAGTTACAAAGACCATTGGCATGACAGACTATTAATAATGATAACATATAACATGGGTTGTATGTATAACAAGAGCATGATAGAATATTAAACCACAGAAGAAGTGTCACTTTAAGTAATCACTGAGAAAGTAAAATAGGTCAATTTAAATCATTTGTGGCGCTGATTAACCTTCTTGAAGACTTAAAATTCATTATAAAGCATGCTGAACCAACATGCGCTACCATTAGAGAGCCAAGCATCTGCTCCATTGCCATGGCTACAGTCCTCATACTGGCAGTCATCTTTCTATTTTTTTAGACAGCGAAAAAACAGTCAGATCAGGATAAGCAGCTTGATATGAAA
Organism: Glandirana rugosa; assembly: GCA_018402905.1. NCBI lineage: Eukaryota > Metazoa > Chordata > Amphibia > Anura > Ranidae > Glandirana > Glandirana rugosa. The sequence continues at coordinate 223,028 of BLSH010074850.1, read as the reverse complement.
TATATCCAACCACAGCCTCAAAGGGTTTAGAGTAGTAGGCTTATTTGTGAATGTGGACAAAGGATTGCAAGAAGGAGAAACCGATATGGAATACTCCAGTACAGGCAGAGGACATGAAATAGGCAGCTACATATTACGTTACATTTTCCCATATTATTCAATATACTGTATAGTTCAATATATTTATGTCTGGCAAGGTGGATAAAAAGCAATGTTTTTTTTTTTTTTTTTTAAAACTCCTGACATCGGTACCGTTACC
>BLSH010074850.1:195477-206387 GCA_018402905.1 Glandirana rugosa | reverse complement strand
ACTAACATGTTACCCGCGTTCCCACTGAAAAAAAAAAAAACCTCTGGGTACTTTTATTGCATCACTGGTGCAGTTTCTAGCGAAGCTCTACCTCCACAGGGATGAATGGTAACCCATATAAAACGTATGTAAGGCTCACACACACACACACAAACACACACTTTACAATCTGCCTGTACAATCAACTTTAGATTTACCAAACCTATGCAATATGAAGACCTACCTATACTATACAATCAATGTCTCCAATCAGGCAGGCTATTGTACTACATCCTTGATGGTAGATCCAAAAGAGATTGTACAATCAGATTATAACATGTGTGGTGAGCCTTAAACATGTGCAATGCAATAATGTTGTAAAGCGCTGCGCAAACCGTTGGTGCTATATAAATCCTGTATTATAATAATAATAATAATAATAATTGACATCTAAGGCACACCGCACTGCAACTGCACAACAAGAAAAATGCACTTTATGTATCTAAAATTAAATTAAGATAATTGAAAACTCAGGAGTACCTCTAAAGCAACCACTGTCAGAAAGGGGTCCAGGTGCCAGTCTTGAAGCATTGCACGGACTTGTGGAGACATACCAAGAAGGGCACAGTTGGTGACTACAGCAATAACACCCATGGTTTCAAACGCCAACTAAAAGGAAACAAAAAATGACATTATACTGTCTAATATTACTTCCAGCAGCAATCCTGTCCCCAGCCTCATCCTACAACACAAGGCATGGGGTCTGTACAACCTACCAACTGACCTGGGTATTGACACGTGAGAAATATGCAAATGGTTTTGAAAAAAGTGCAATTCTGTGAATTTTGTTCTAGAACTTAAAACGTACAGTGCACATAATTGTTTTCCAATTTCTTTGAATGGCCTATGGATGGCGCTGCTATTCAAAGGTTTACGGGAATAAAACTTGTTATTGGCGAACATAAATTTATTATGTCTCTAGGACTCAGATCCGTACAACAATTTTGCTTTCAATCCATAAGGAAAACCTAGCTAAATGTGCATTGAGCTGTACACTGTACAGAGTAGCACTCTTTATTGTGTATGTAAATACCTATTGTGAATGACAGTTTGCGGACATGGAGCACTCCAATCACAGGTTGTATGTTTTATTTTACATGCCTCCATAGGTCAAGTATGAATCCCCACTGACTCACTCTAGATAAAGGACATGGAGATCAAATGTGTGTCTTAGATGGACATATCCGCCTGCTATAACAAAAACAGGGCCGGTGCTACCACTAGGCAAACTAGGCAGCTGCCTAGGGTGCACTGCTGCCTAGGGACGCCTGGCCGCTGGTTTCCCTCCGCGTCTGCATGCTCTTCAGGCTGCAGCATGTAACTAACTCAACCTCAGGCAGCTGCTCTGTCCGTCCGGTAGTGCAATTAGAGGCACAGCGCAGCACTGGAGCCAGCTCTAGAGGAAGCAGAGCCGATGCTTCCTGTAGAGCGCCACCTCCTGTCACATGGGCATGTCAAAGGGGGTGGAGTCGGGGAGGAGCCAATGGGGGCGGCAAAGTTAGGTTTTGGTCTAGGGTGACAAAAATCCTTGCACCAGCCCTGAACACAAACATAAGGCGGCAGCACACCAGCCTAGTGCATAACTGTAAAACTCTTTTAATAAATCATAAAAAGAAAATTCAATGTACTCACAAAAGGAGGAGAATTGACAGGCATTAATATAGGCAAGATACAACCAGACGCATGTCCAATGGATAGGGCGCAGCTAACGCATTTCCAGGGCCATGCCCTCTTCCTCTGAGCTAGCTTGAGCCCATATGTGGTAACATTTATATAGATATTATAGATAAACCCAACTTTACCCACCTTAACCCTTCACGCCGACGTAACACAAATATGCGGCCCCAATAGACTGGGCTTTTTTCCGTGGCGCCTTCATATCTGCGGATCTCCCTTTGTGCTGGGCGCTCCCAGCAGAGAGACCGGGGTCTCACCGTTAGCCCCGGGCCCTGTACTATCAATCGAGACGCAGAACTCGAGATTCCGGGTCACATGATCACTGTAATAGCCTCTGATTGGCTATCACATTGATCAGTCACTGAAGTCCGCATCGTATCTCTCTCTCTCTCTCTCTTTGCAGAGAAAAAAAAAAAAATTAAATAATATTAATTAAAAAATAAAAGTACAAAAAAAAAAAAAACCTAGATCAAGATTTGATCTAGGTCAGTGCCAGGGTTAGCGTTTGGGTCAAAGGTCAGGGTCAGTATTGTTTTGTTTTTTTTTTAAATAGTATCAGTGTCAATTAGTTTAATAAAAAAAAAAAAGCAAAATGCGCACTATTTTTTTTTGTTAGTTGTTGGGTACATACAACAACTAACATACACATATGTGATATTACTGCGATCGTCAGGTGCAGGAGAATTTCATTTGGATTGTTCTTTGGTGGAAGGTTATGGTAGTACCAAGAAATATACAGCTAAATTTAAAAAAACATATTTTTTTTATTATTATTTTGGGCCAGATTTCCTTTGATAATAAAAACAAAATCAGGAGATATCCTTAACCATTTACCACCAAATGAAAAGCCCAGTTTGTCCTGAAAAAAAAAACTAGGCATAATCCACCTGGATGCACAAAGTAGTTGTGATTATATGTACGGTTTTACTACCATATTGTGCTTAGGCATTTAGATTTGTTTTACACTTAGGGGCAAAGGGGCTAAATTAAGGGGAGGGGTCAACAGTGAGATTAACCCTTAATGGAGAATGCTACACTAAGGCACAGTGCGGGAGCACTTGCTACCAGTGGTGGCAGGTGTTTTTTTGGGGGGCCGAAAACACCCACCCCCGCCCCGAGCGGCACCTCTCCCCCTCTGTTTGCCAGTCGGTCCATCTAGGCGGGTAGCATGCAGCGCAGCGGCTCCGTGTCCTCTAGTCCATGGCAGCTTCCAGCGTGCGGCTCCTCCCCGCCTCCTGAAGGATCGTCTGTCCTTTCTGCCAATCAGGTGACGGGTGTCAAAACCCACTACCTGATTGGCCAGGAGGAGGATCAGTGTTACAACGCACAAATATATATTCATTCGCTGTTGTAACACACCTAGGTGGGCTGAGAACGCGCTCTCTGCGCCCCGCGCCCACCCTATTTTGAAGCCCATTAGAGCCTCTGGCTCTAATTGGTGCTTCAACCCCCCCCCCCCCCATCCCTGCAATTGTAATTCATGTGCCCAGCGTCCTGAAAGGGGCCAGGCGCATGGATAGGGGGCGGGGGAAGGGATAGGGGAGGCGGCGCCTGTGCGCCTTCAATGGATGGGCTGCCCCTGCTTACTATGCTTCAATAGTCCATAAAATACTTTTATGGACTATGACTGATGAACTGATATAAGAACTAGTGCTGCATAACTTATTACTATTTTTACTGTGGGTACCGTCAAGCTCATTTTTGCTGGCAGCTGGTCATTTTTTCTGATTTTATCATTTATTATATATGCCAAGCGCAAATTGTATAAAGCTGTTTTGTACTATGCGTCAATTAATTTTCTAGAGTCCAATTTTAATAAAATGCAAAATGTGGGTAAAACTCTACCTCCCAATTTATAAAATTTAGGATTCTTAATCCAAAGTTTTATTTTATTGGGTTAGATTCACTCTTACTTTCTATACCCGTATCCATACAATAAAATCAAGGAAAATCTAAAATGCTATAGCTGTCATTACAACAGGAGCAAAGAGGAACTCTCCTAATAGAATGCTCATTCCAAGCATACCTGCCAGAGGAGGCAATGTCCTCTCACTTACCGTTGTGCACCCGGGACAGGAAGTGTAGTAAAATCTCCACAATGGAAATTCAGACAGCTAACATAACAAAGGTTCTAAATGTTCCACACAGGTTTTAGCTGGAGTTCTAGTTAAGCTCATCTCAAAATACTATTAAGCATCATAAAAGAAAATGAATACAAACCATCCATACTCCAATGCTGGAAGAAGGATCTGAAAATGGACGCTTGAAGACACGGCATATTTTTAATGCATCTGTGTACACTTCAGAAACATTGTTCAGGACAACTAATATGGCAGCTGCAGGAAACACACATGAGAAGAGGCTGACATAACCATACAGCAAGAATAATTCCAAGTAGTCATCAAATGTTCCCTAGGAAAGAAAATAAATGTCAAGACATGATAAAAAGGGATAATAGCTACACACATGCTGAACAAAAACTTGGTTTTATGTGCCACACTGCCAACCATTTGTGTTATTATTCTGCAGCCGCTTTACCCACCCAATGGCCATTAGTGCATTTGTCAAATGTATTGGTGCAAAGGTCAGGCACATAATAATGAAAAGTCCACTTTCGGCACAAGTCAAAGGCGTTACATAATCTGGGCGAGCATGGGGCTTAAAGTAGAACTAAAGGCAAAACTTTTTTTTTGTTTTGGATAGAGTGCAGAGGGATTAGAACACTTGTCAGTTTTTATTGCTGTCTGTGCCCCCATTATGAAGATTCATCCTCTTTATTTGTCCTGTTTAGCATCATCATTGACAATGAAAGTAAAGGAAAATCTTAAATGTTGTGTTGTCCCCAGAAAAGTAATAGAGGGGAAATCTTCCAATGGGGACACTAGTTATGGTGACCTGGGGGCCTCCAAGGAATTCCCTTAATTTGCAGGGATTTCCTCCCACTTCCTTTTTGGCTATGGGACAGGAATTTAATGGAGATCTGCAGCATGGGACACAGATGGTGAAAATAAAATCTGACAGGGGCTATAACCCTTCCTTGCTCTATCCAAAGAGACAAAAAATTGCCTATAGTCCTACTTTAATCTCTGTTCATGTTTCATGGTTTTTTTTTTTATAGGACATATCAATAAGCCAGGAGAAAAAGTTACGGGTCCATTCACAGGGCACTTGTTTAACCACTTAACGCAAATCGCTGTTTATAAATGGCGGCAGCTTTAACGGGAAGTATCGGGGTATATAGTCTGCAGCTACAGGCTATACCCCGGTACAGTTTTTTAGAGCGGGCGGTCGGCTATCTGGCGACAATGGCCGGTCCGGCTCGGCCATCCCACCAGGAGACTGGAGCTCTGATCCGGCGAGTCTAGAGGAGACCTGAAGGAAGCCGGAGTCGGCTCCGATCAGGTCTCCTTCGTCAAATTCCGGAAGCAACGCCACAACGTCACTTCTGGATTACTTGGCGGCCAATGGCGCCAGTTTTAAAGAAATGACAGCATTCAGAATCGCCGTTTTTGGTGATCTGAATACTTTTAAGTGTAAAGGAGGGATGGGGGGTTTTTTTAGAGCCTCGAACCATCCTTAAAGTGTACCTGTCACCATATATTACTATCACAAGGGATATTTACATTCCTTGGGATAGCAATAAAAGTGATCAGAAATTTTTTTTTAAAAAAAAAACATTGGCAAAAAAAGATAAAATAAAATAAAGAAAAAAACATTTTTAAAAAGTGCCACCGTCCCCGCGAGCTTGCGTAGCAAAGAAAACGCATATTTAAGTCGCGCCCGTATATGAAAACGGTGTTCAAAACCACACATGTGAGGTATTGCAGCGATCGTCAGAGTGTGAGCAGTAATTCTAGCAAAATACATCCTCTGCACCTCTAACCTGGTATCTGTTAAAAATTTTTAAAGTGCCGCCATGGAGATTTTTAAGTACCGGAATTTGTCGCCATTCCGTGAGTGTGAGCAATTTTCAACCGCAACATGTTTGGTATCTATTTACTCAGCATAACATCCTCTTTCACAATATACAAAAAAAATGGGCTAACTTTACTGTTGTCTTATGTTTTAACCCAAAAAACTGAATTGTTTCCAAAAAAATTGTGCTTGAAAGACCGCTGCGCAAATACGGAGTGACAAAAGTATTGCAACCAACGCCATTTTATGCTCTAGGGTTTTTGACAAAAAACAATGTATAATGTTTGGGGGTTCTAAGTAATTTTCTAGCAAAAAAAATCAGATTTTAACTTGTAAACAACAAGTGTCAAAAAGGGCTCCGGAGCTGAAGTGGTTAACACAGTGCCTGCTGCATTTTCTTGCTGCTGATAGCGGCTTTTAGCGTGCAAAATCCATGTGCATGCTGTACATCTAATAAATAAGGCTATCCTGGGATGCAAAATGAGTAATAAGGCTGCTGAAATGCCTAACTTTTCTGGAGAAAAAGCTGCTCCAATCTCCACCCAGTGCTAGTCCCATGAAAAAGCCAAAAGGTCATGGTTTTTTGCTTATCTATATTTTGATCCTCTTCAACAGAGATCACGTGGCCATATGCCTATTTTTTTGGTGATGTGAATAGCATTGAATAGGCTGGAACAGTACTTTAACCAGGAAAAGTAAGTATGTTCACCAGTTATTTTATATTTACTGTATGCATCCACTAAGACTATTAACATAGCTTATCATTTGAATATAGGTATGCTTTATTACAAGAGGATGCAAAGAACAGCATTTCTATACAGAGGTGCTAACAACAGTGGACAAGTTTCAGATCACATCTCCAGTGACCTGAATTGAATCCACACGGTACATCAATGCAATATACGATTTCCTTATGCACAGGGCCAAAAAAGTCAGCTGCAGAACTGTGGGGCATAACACTGCAATCCAGTCCCTGGCAGCAGTTTGATGGAGTACAGATGGCGTTCAGGAAAAAAAGTCAATCATCTAACCTCCACCAAACTGAAGTAGCTAAGTATAGGAGACTCAGTGGCTAGATAAAAATGAAAAAACATGTCAGCTGTATAATTTTAAAATGAACAAAAAAAACTTTAAGATAGACAAAAATGAAAATCATTGGTAAATTATCTAACTTCTGCCACCATATTACTGACTATAGATGATGTAAACAACTTCTTATTGTTATGTCCCTTGTGTCACGGAAAGTTACAGTGGGGAAAATAATTATTTGATCCCCTGCAGATTTTGTAAGTTTGCCCACTTACAAATAAGTGAAGGGACTACAATTTTTATCATAGGTGTATTTTTTTTTTTTTTACTTTCAATCATAGGTGTATTTTAAATGATAGAGACAGAATAGAATACCAACCAAAAATCCAGAAAAAAACACGATACAAACGTTATAAATTGAGTTGCAGTTCATTGAGTAAAATAGGTATTTTATCCCCAAGCAAAACATGACTTAGTACTTGGATAGAGAGAGGAGGAAGTCCCTGACGCTGTGTTTGGAGGAAGAAAAATGCTGGCTATGATCCGAAGAATACCATCCCTACAGTCAAGCATGGAGGTGGAAACATGCTTTGGTGAGGTTTCTCTGCTAAAGGTACAAGCCGACTTTGCTGCATTGAGGGGCCAATGGACAGGGCCATGTATTGTAAATGCTTGGATGAGAACCTTCTTCCCTCAGCCAGAACAGTGAAGATGGGTCGTGGATGGGTCTTTCAGCATGACAATGACCCAAAACATATTGCCAAGGCAACAAAAGAGTGGCTCAAGAAGAAGCACATTAAGGTCATGGAGTGGCCTAGTCAGTCTCCCGACCTTCATCCTATAGAAAATTCATGGAGGAAGCTGAAGCTCTCAGTTGCCAAGAGACCTTAAGGATTTCGAGAAGATCTGTAAAGAAGAGTGGACCAAAATCCCTCCTGAGATGTGTGCAAACCTGATCACTAACTACAAGAAACGTCTTACCTCTGTGCTTGCCAACAAGGGTTTCTCCAAGTACTAAGTCATGTTTTGCTTGGGGACCAAATACTAATTTTGTTCACTGAACTGCAACTTAATTTATAGCATTTGTGTTATGTGTTTTTTTTCTGGATTTTTGGTTGATGTTTGGTCTCTATCGTTTAAAATACACCTATGATAAAAATGATAGGACCTTCATTTCTTTGTAAGTGGGAAAACTAACAAAATCTGCAGGGGATCAAATAATTATTTTCCCTACTGTATTCATCAGCAGATTTACCCTGAACCCCCCACCACTTCTCTGTTCATAGCTAAATTATCTTACGTGTTCTGCATGGAATGGGTGGAGGCCTCCTTAACCACTTGAGCCCGGAAGGATTTATCCACTTCCTGACCAGGCCATTTTTTGCGATACGGCACTGCGTTACTTTAACTGACAATTGCGCGATGTGCAACGTTGTACCCAAATAAAATGTATGTCCTTTTTTTCCCCCACAAATAGAGCTTTCTTTTCATAGTATTTAATCAACTCTGCGTTTTTTGGGTTTTTTTTGCTATAAACAAAAAAAGACTGCCAAATTTTGAAAAAAAAAAAATATATATTTTTTTTTACTTTATGCTTTAAAATATATCCAATAAAAACATTTTAAAAATCAAATTCTTCATCAATGTAGGCCAATATGTATTGTGCATATTTTTGGTAAACAAAACCACAATAAGTGTATATTGATTGGTTTGCGCAAAAGTTATAGCATCTACGAAATAGGGGAAAGATTTATGGCATTTTTAGTATTTATTTATTATTTTACTAGCAATGGCGGTGATCAGTGATTTTTAGCGGGACTGCAACATTGCGACGGACAGATCAGACACCTAACTGACATTTTTGACACTTTTGTGGGAACCAGTGACATTATTACAGTTATAAGTGCTATATATATGCACTGACATTGTACTAATGACACTGGCAGGGAAGGGGTTAACACTAGGGGCGACCAAAGGGCTAACTGTGTTCCCTCAGTGTGTTTCTAACTGTGTGTGTGTGTGGGGGGGGGGGCTGCTTGGGACAACACACAGATTCATCTTCCTGCATAGCAGAAAGACAGGATCTGTGTGATCTCCCCTGTCAGAACAGATATCTGCCTTGTTTACACAGGCAGATCCCTGTTCTGTCACTGCAGGGAACAGGCGGACCGCTGATTGGCTCCCCCGCTGGCCAGTAGGCGCACGCTTCACCCACAGATTGCTGTGTACAAGCCCGACGTACACCTACAGCGATTCTTGTAGCCGAGCCAACCTGCCACAGTATAAATGCGGCGGCTGGTTGGCAAGCGGTTAAGGACTCATGGGTTCAAAATGCCCTTAGGTACTCAACAATCTATAGTACAATGTTTCCAATACACCCAGTGGTAACAAACTAGATTATTAACCAATGATCCTCCCATTGACGTCCAGTTAACCTGTAACAGGTTTTTGTAATCTATTGACTGAGGCCAACTGCCATCCATCCAAGTGCTTCCTACCATTCTCCCGTGGACCCAGTGCTGCTTGCTGGTCACCAAGTGGTACTAACACATTGTACATTGTTATTATTATCTTGTTTTATTGGCCAAATGTTGCGGCCACTCTTAGGCCGGCCATACATAGAGCGAATTTCTTGCCCGCAACTACGGGGTGCAGGAAAGAAATTTGCTCGATTCCCCATCAACACAGACAGTGTTGATGCGGGAATCCCTCCTGCTGGGGCATTGTCTTCTCGGGCGAGGGAAGCCGTCCCTGCTGGGAGAAGACAGTGATTATCACTAGTGGTTATAGCAGCCGCTAGCGATAATTGCAAGAGAATCCGGCAGTCTGGTTGTATCCAACTTGATACATTCAGCCTGCCCATTAACGGTTTAGCAGGAACCGGCTGAGGCTCGAACCGTGTATGGCCAGCCTTATTGTCAACTGCATTCTCAAATTAAAAATAATAATTTAAAAAACCCTAGTTCCTTGCATTACAGAAAATGAGTAGCATAGCTAAAAGATAAATTAGCATGTTTTATATTCTTGCTTTTATTTTACACCCTTTACACTTTCAGAGAGAGTTGCAACACCAAGAGATCTGCGTCACAATGTATTTATGCTGCATTCGCTACGGTGTTATTTCTCATGCCAGAGGCTCCACATGTGGTTCTACTAATACTCACCAAATAAGTGTACATATCCTTTTCTAGGTGAATTTGCTCCAACAAAGTGTACTTAGAGGCTGAATTCCGTGATTTTGCTTTGTCAGCCACTTGTCTGTTCGTCCTCTTCTGCATCCAGTATGGAAGAAACGTCTCAAAAATCTGGTTAAAGAACTGAGAGACCAGAAGCAAGCAGACCAGACTCTGCAGAGAAAACAAATAATATAGTAATAAAACATTAAACGTATAACAATGTATAAATAGTGTAATTTTTCTACTTCTAGGATAAACTTGATCTGTTTTTAGATTAGTCTCTAGCATTATAGTAATGGTTCCCAAAGATGGAGTTATGTAATTGCTTAACATACAGGGTGGGCCATTTATATGGATACACCTTAATAAAATGGGAATGGTTGGTGATATTAACTTCCTGTTTGTGGCACATTAGTATATGTGAGGGGGGAAACTTTTCAAGATGGGTGGTGACCATGGCAGCCATTTTGAAGTCGGCCATTTTGAATCCAACTTTTGTATTTTCAATAGGAAGAGTCATGTGACACATCAAACTTATTGGGAATTTCACAAGAAAAACAATGGTGTGCTTGGTTTTAACGTAACTTTATTCTTTCATGAGTTATTTACAAGTTTCTGACCACTTATAAAATGTGTTCAATGTGCTGCCCATTGTGTTGGATTGTCAATGCAACCCTCTTCTTCCACTCTTCACACACTGATAGCAACACTGCAGGAGAAATGCTAGCACAGGCTTCCAGTATCCGTAGTTTCAGGTGCTGCACATCTCGTATCTTCACAGCATAGACAATTGCCTTCAGATGACCCCAAAGATAAAAGTCTAAGGGGGTCAGATCGGGAGACCTTGGGGGCCATTCAACTGGCCCACGACGACCAACCCACTTTCCAGGAAACTGTTCATCTAGGAATGCTCGGACCTGACACCCATAATGTGGTGGTGCTATCAGTGTGTGAAGAGTGGGAGAAGAGGGTTGCATTGACAATCCAACACAATGGGCAGCACATTGAACACATTTTATAAGTGGTCAGAAACTTGTAAATAACTTGTTACCCGTCGTGTAACTTGTGTAAAAT
>BLSH010074850.1:174465-185527 GCA_018402905.1 Glandirana rugosa | reverse complement strand
CTTCGGACACGATCGTAAAGAGGACGCCACAACGATAGTCACACACTTCTCACCCTCTTCTCCCAACGTAACTGTTAAGTTGTGTTACCCGTCGTGTAACTTGTGTAAAATATTCACAAGTCTTTGAACATTTATTGAGTACTTTCTTATTTCAATGCAATTTAGGTTCGTGTGGTAACAAAAAGAACACTTTAAGGGTTATTCAAAACTACACAGGGTACTGGGAGAAGGATAACTTTTTTGTTTTCAACCTAAGTTTTACCGGCTGAAGTTTTACCGGTGGTACCAGTGGTGGGTAGAACTTTTCAAAAGGGGGGAGTGTATATGATTACACGGTGTTTGGGGGAAAACTTTTCAAGATGGGTGGTGACCATGGTGGCCATTTTGAAGTCGGCCATTTTGAATCCAACTTTTGTTTTTTCAATAGGAAGAGGGTCATGGGACACATCAAAACTTATTGGGAATTTCACAAGAAAAACAATGGTGTGCTTGGATTTAACGTAACTTTATTCTTTCATGAGTTATTTACAAGTTTCTGAACACTTATAAAATGTGTTCAATGTGCTGCCCATTGTGTTGAATTGTCAATGCAACCCTCTTCTCCCACTCTTCACACACTGATAGCAACACCGCAGGAGAAATGCTAGCACAGGCTTCCAGTATCCGTAGTTTCAGGTGCTGCACATCTCGTATCTTCACAGCATAGACAATTACCTTCAGATGACCCCAAAGATAAAAGTCTAAGGGGGTCAGATCGGTAGACCTTGGGGGCCATTCAACTGGCCCATGACGACCAATCCAGTTGAATGGCCCCCAAGGTCTCCCGATCTGACCCCCTTCAAAATTGCTCTCTGAAACAGGAAGTGAGTCCCAGACATCTGTTGCTAGGAGTGCCGGCATGGGAGAGAGATTGTGATCCCCATGACGCATTGGGGGTGTGGCCTGGTCGGAGTCCAGGCTGAGGTTGCCACTCATACACCTATTCCAGGGATAGCATGGATGTACAACTATAGGGAGACCTTTCTTTGCTTCATTCTTAGCGCTGTAACTTTGTTTTATAAAGTTAGTAATGGGAAAAGAGCAGCAGCGGCGACCCTACAGCCACTACTAGTCCTACTGGTGACTAGTCCTTTGCCCTCAATGGGAACAGCTTCTACAGCTCAGACCCTCCAAGTATAAGGTATTGGTTAAGTTTCCGGGTTTGGTCAGCTTAAATTGGCATTTTAAATTTTCCATAAACTTTCAGGCAAACTTGCATAGAGGGATTGATGTGAGCTGTTAAATGCACCCCTTGCCATAGTGATGCGCTGTACTGAGGTATGAGGCAGTGGTATTGGTGCTAGCTATTCCATGTAAAATTTGTCTGTGCTTTCATAGCTAAATATTCTCCAGTGATACCATCGGGGCCCCAAATACCCTGATTAGAACATGTGCCTAAAGCCCTACCCACTGCATCCAATCCCACTGTCAGTATGCGCTTACATGATGGCACTGCATTCACTGACTTGTATTAGATAAGAGCTGGTAATGGACAAACAGGAATAAGTGACAGGCTTGCTCCTCCTGTTTTGTGCCCTGGGTAATGTGGCCGCACACAGATGAGTGCACTTATAAGCTGAGAGATTGTAGTGGGGTTGTGGTAATGTCGATTAGAACACATCCTGTCCTTTAGATTAGTCTTTGTTAAATAAAAAGAATCTTTAAAGTTAGTGTTTAGGGTCTGGAATACTGGAAAGTTCATATTAAGCATTTGGGACTGAGAAAATAGTTTGACACTGTACTAAACCAGTTTTTATGTGTCTACCATTTATAAGTTTAACCGAAAGCATAAAAATATTGCGCCTGATTGATAACATGAAAAAATAGCTTATCTCTTCCATACACAGTATAGTAGGGAGGATGGTGTTATCCCCAGCCCAAAGCAACTCAAGTGCCTACTAATACCATATTGGTTGATGTAGGCCCATATATCCTTTTGTGTGAGGAATGTTTCCTTTTTTCTGAAGGTTACATATAGGAAAAAAAGTGTGTGGGTACATGCTTTTGCATTGCCCCTAACTCATTGAAGAGGAAGTAAACCCAGATGGGGTTTACTTCCTCTACATTCCCCTGCAAAGTAGATGCATAATGGGCTACTATGCATCGCATAGTAGCCCATTATGTGCCTCTTACCTGCAAACAAAGCCTGCAACGTCCAGGGCTGTCCCCTGTGCTGGCGGCTTTCATCTTCAGCCCCTCTTCCTTCCGGGGCCGCAACTCCGGCTTTGTGACTGGCCAGAGTCGCGTGACGTCACGCGGGAGCCGCCAGTCACGGCATGATCACAGTGAAGAAACGGCACGGAAGTAGTTTCTTCACTGCGCATGTGTCTAAATGACGTCGACAATGATAGTACACTGCATATCTCCTGAACCGTGCAGGTTTGGGAGATATGCAGGGCACCTACAGGTAAGCCTGATCATAGGCTTACCCGTAGATTAAAGTGGTTGTCACGAGTTGACAACCACTTTAAGAAAAGTATGGGAATGGGTTCTTTTCTTGAATCATACATGCCTAGGTGGATGTAGCATCAATCCATAGGCTTGACAAAGGGTCCCTCCTGTCTGCACTTAAACATGTAGCCACATCCCCTCCACTTCCTGTCTTCACCCAGCCAAGAGAGGTGCTGTTTGGAGCTGCAGCCATCTTGACACTTTGGGAAGCTGCCGATGCTTATGTTTCAGACTGAAGCCTGACAGCTGCACATCCTTCAAGAAATCCACTTCAACCAGCCACATGCCTGCTGAGCGCTGCAGACTCACGGTGATCCTATGGAGGTCTATATGGGTCTATGATAAGACTTGATCTACTTTTATTTATGGAGGAGTGCATTTTAATTGTCTTTTATGCTTTTTTAATAAATCGCTACTGTGTATTCACTGGTCATCCAAGAGATAAAGGAAAATTTCTGTGTAATGCACTCACCTGTTTTAACAGCGGCAAATCGTACATAACAAAGGCAATGTAGAAGAGTGATGAGAAGCAGTTAACACTATAGAACTGGAAGAAAAGATGAACAAGTAATACAATGATCAATATTTGACACATGTAATAACATTTGATAAAAAAAAACAAAAAAATATAACCTTAAATTACTTTTTCTACAGTCTATCTCATCACCAGTATTAGTATCAAGGTACATGCACACTGCAGGTGCAAAGTACTTTTAGTTTAGAACTCTCAGCAGTTTTCTGAATCCCAGAAGCTGCAGAGGTCACGCAGATGTCATTGAAGTGCATGGCTGTACCACTTGTGTGTCAATGGCAATGCTTTTTTGCATTTACCCCTGCATGTCAACATGGTGTGTTTTCCAAACTTCCAAAAATACATTTTGCATTCCTGAAACTACCAAATACGCATTTCCATGGGTAAACACAGATGAAAAAAAGAGCATATTACATTTATCAAGTGGTAATGAATCAAATCTGTGTGTGGATCATTAGCAGTATGATGACAACAATTGATTATGTCAGTATATGTAATAGGGGGTGGTTTAGTTAGCTTTATTAGCAGGGACTGTTCACACACGCCTGCATGCTAAAATGATCTGTGCAGGCTGGTGTCCATTGTGTGCTGGCTGGGTTTTGTAACAATGCAAGGCACTGTTTACTTTTTTTCTTTTCAAACTTTATTGAAATGTCAAAGCATCATTTCATTCATAGTATAAGGATCAGCACTGACCTAGATTCTTAAAGTACTATTTTCTAAACATCAAAATAACATGCAAAATATTAATAGTGCTAAAAGTGACATGTGCCTAATGCAGATTGCTGCTATTATTATAAACTTGTTAGGTAGCATACAAAAATTATACAAAATAAATGCTATATATATATATCAAAAGTGAACTTTGTGCAAATAAAAGTCTCTGTGCTTAGTGCTCCTGTGCTCAAAGTATAAGTGACTTCCGTGGCTCCACTCCGTAGGTTTATCAAACTGACCAAAAGTGTTGGACCCACCTACCATATGGCAAATTGGGTCTAAAAAGCCTGTAGGTCTCTTTAGGGGGATCTCTCCCGCTGCCGGGGTCTCCGCTGGTTCCTTCAGGTAGAGATGGTTCTCCAGATGCAGGTTCCACCATACAGAGAATAGCAGGTATAAGAGGGAAAGAAACTCTTCATAGGGTAATAGCGTTTACTACTGTTCCTTTATTTGCATAAGGGTAAACAAAATAAAAACACTTAAAACTCTTTAAAAAAGGCCTTATACACAAAGGCTGTGTGAGCGGTTGTTCATCCCTGCAGAGTCTATAATAAATGTCCTGCAAACGGCTGCTACACACTGTCTCCAGTGTGTGCACCGGCTCTGCTAGCTCCAGGGGACGTGCGTGGAAAAGTTTGTGTGTAGCAGCCGGTTCCTTAATCAGGACAATTATTATAGACTCTGCAGGGACAAACAACCGCTCACACAGCCTTTGTGTATAAGGCCTTTTTAAAGAGTTTTAAGTGCCATACGGCAAATTGGGTCTAAGAAGCCTGTAGGTTGCTTTAGGGGGACCTCTCCTGCTGCTGTAGTCTCCGCTGGTTCGTTCAGGTAGAGATGATTCTCCAGATGCAGGTTCCACCATACAGAGAATAGCAGGTATAAGAGGTCACTTTTGGTGAGTTTGATATACCTACTGAGTGGAGCCAAGGAAGTCACTTATACATTGAGCACAGGAGCACTAAGCACTTTAACAGAGACTTTTATTTGCACAAAGTTCACTTTTGATATATATATATCATTTATTTTGTATAATTTTTTGTACGCTACTTAACAAGTTTATAATAATAGCAGCACCCTGCATTAGGCATAATATAATAATAGCAGCACTCTGCATTAGGCACATGTCACTTTTAGCACTATTAATATTTTGCATGTTATTTTGATGTCTAGAAAATAGCACTTTAAGAATCTAGGTTAGAGCTGATCCTTATAATACTATCTTCACATCCTTGTTAGGGATACACTTGTTCAGCGGCGGCCGACACCAGTAGCTTGTTATTCCAGGCACCGGTGCACATTATCATACACATCACATCATTTCATTCATGTCTAAGTGCCAGCGGGGAGCTGCAGTGCAGTGACCGGAGCTGCCATTATGGGCGGCATATCTGTGTTTTCCACGCTGCTCATCACACCAGCATTGTGATGTGAATGGGGCACATAAAAAACAATTGTTTTCTATGTAACCTTACCCAGTCACTACTCATAATATAAACAAGTTCTAATTATACTGTAGAGTTTGTTACATGATTGTAATAGCCGTTAGGCCCCTTTCACACCAGCGGATCGATTGGACCACCAATTGTTCTCTATGGAATGGCGGATGTCAGTGGACAGGTGTCCGCTGGCACCAGCCGGAATCCAATCCAGTCAGCTAAAAACAGGAGGAAGGGGATCGGATGACAGTTGGATGTCATCTGACCGCCCCATAGAGAACAGCAGGCTGTGTCTGTGTCCGTTCTGCATAGGACATGGACCTGTCATCTGCCTGCTAAGCGGGAATCACCGGAGAGATCCCCCGTTGAGCAGGTGGATACACTTGACAGATTTCACTTCATCTCAAAGTGGCCTTACAGACTTTCATTCCTGAGTCATGGCATGGTCAGAACTTTTTCATGCGTACCAGGAGAATGAATTTATTCAATCATATTTCAGGGTGCAATGGGTGGTGCTGGATATATAAGGGGGTTTGTGTAAGGGATTGATTTTGATCTGTCTCGCTTAAAAGTAGATTGCTAGAATATTCCTAAAGTACACCTACCACGGGCAAAAGGTTGACTGGCAGCCATTGCTGGTTTTCCTCTAAAAAAGGCTAGTCGCATGGTTGTGTCTGGCTTCAATACTTTTCAGTCACAGACCCAAAACAAGCATGTTGTAAATCACTGCAAGAGTTTCTTATTTCTATACTGGTTCCAGATCAGTGATGCAGAAAGCAATGAAGCATTAGTATCAGCATGACAGTCGGAATTAGCAATTGAGCAGTCCCAAAGGGAAATGTCAGCAAAGGCAGTCTGCTCAATTCTCTCTCTCTGGCACTGTGTACTGACTTATGAAGGGATGGATTCTGCTGCAGCACTTCAGAGGTGTACCATAAATTGGTAAGAATCGCCAACAATTCATGAAGTATCGATTCATGACAAAAAAACAAGAGCCAGAGTGTTTCTGGATTAAGAAATAACCCTCTTCCTCAGAACAGCAAGATCACATAAACCATTAATGAACCAACCCTGAGGAAAGGGATGATTTATAACCCCACTCTGACTCCTGTTTGTGACACCAATAAAGAAATTGATGATCCTTTTGCAATGACAATTGTGTTCTGTACAATCTCTAGTATTGGCATTAAACTTTTTACTGGGGGAGAGATTAATAGCTCAGTAGAAATGTGAAGAGGTGCTGTGTCTTGCAGAGGGAAGCAACACATCTGTGAATGGAAGCCACCAGAAATATGGAGAAACTGTGTTTTTTAAAGCCTAACTCCATGTTTAATGTCCCTTTAAATACTTTGTTTGGGCCAAGCTAGCCCAAACAAACTATATACTGCATTAACAGGTGCATTTTGTGGGCACTGTACTACCTGCCAAAATAGATTTAGCCATTTACAGGAAGCTTTGTATTCTAGGAATGAATACAGGCAGTCCCCTAGTTATGAACATCCGACTTATGAATGACTCCTACTTACAAACGCAGGGAGACAACAGGAAGTGAGAGGAAATCTCCCCCTAGAAAGGGAAATTCACTCCTGTAAGAGTTATTATGGGAAAAAGGTGTCTCCACTGATGCTTTATCACCAATCCTTGTTTCCACAACAACCCGAAATTTTCAAAATCCAATTATCATTGGGACAGGAAGTGAGGTGAAATCTTCTGAACAGAAACATAGACAGCAAAACAAACATTACAGGGGTGTTAACCCTTCCCTATGCTATCCAAAAAGCTTAAAAATATTTGTTTTGGCTGAAGCTACACTTAAAAAATGTACCTGTTCCGACTTACAAACAAATTTGACTTATGAACAAACCTACAGTCCCCATCTTGTTTGTAACCCGGGGACCGCCTGTACTATGGGGTTAATTTACTAAAACTGGAGAGTGCAAAATCTGGTGCAATTTTGCATAGATACCAGCTTTTTGTCAAAGCTTAAAGTGTAAATTCAGCTTTACAGAAAATCTGTAGGGTGAACATACACTGGATTCCCCACATTGCCCCTGGTCCCGCTGACCTGGAGTCTGGCAATCGCCCGTTCTGACAGATCGTATGGCAGATTTACCAGACCGGGGATTCAAAATCCCCTCAGCTTTTTCTCCTCTTTGTCTGCGGTGACAGGGCGGGCTACGTGGGTTCTGATTGGTCAGCGCAGCCCATGTGATGGCGCTGACCAATTAAACTGTCTCCTATACTTACCTTGAGGTACACTTAGGAGATTACGCCAAGGGGATTTCTAAGACCTGGACTGGTAAGGCAGCTTTACGATGTCACCTAGCGGGAGATCGCCAGGTTCCAGGTCAGCAAGACCGGGGGGGAGGGGGTCCAGTGTAAGTTCACCTTACAGATATTTATGTACAGATGAACTTACCCTTTAATTGAACAAGATGAAGTTAGAAGTTGATTGGCTACCATGCACAGCTGCACCAGATTTTGCACTCTCCAGTTTTAGTAAATCAACCCCAGAGTTTCCTCTGATTGGTGGTGAAGAGGCAGGCAGATTATCCCATGATCTTCACCTCAGACAATGAGAAGAAGCTTCGTATTCATTCATAGAATACAAAGCTTTTCATGAATGGCTGAGCAGTGCTCAGTCCAACTCTATTTTGTTCTGGGAGTGGGACGTGAAGGTTCTGTCCCACTGCTGAAACACAGAGCTGTATGCTCTATGCAGCGGAGGCTACATATAGGTAATGCAGCATGCCCAGCAAGTGCACCAGTTAGTGCAGTAAACAGTTTCTGTAACTCTAGGAAAACTGGGGTGCCACTCATGGGCGTTCACAGAAGAACTTTTTTCGGGGGGAGCATCATTTTAAGTTCACCCATGCTTCGACCCTTTTAGACAATGTCATGAAGGGGAGGGGCTTAGTCACTATCACATAAAGTGCAGCCATGCAAAGGTTTGAGAAACCTGATGCAAAAGCTTAATAGAAGGATCAAGCTGCCATTGTCTGATTAGTCATTTCTTATCGGTTTTTATGTTTACAGAGGTTTCCACTATTGGCTTTTCTTTCTGAAAATGCCAGCACCATAGCTTTGTTGTTCCAATATTTATATTCATTAACCTGGAGGAGGTATGCAGATAAGAATTTTTAATTTTCCTTAAACTTTTCTGATATGCATACAGGCTCTGGCTTAGAAAGCATTCAGACCTATGGGTCAGCAATACTGCCAGGTAAAGAGCATTTTTAGAAGGTTAGCAATGATATCTCCCGCATATCTATCATGAAATAATTCATTTAACACCTTGACCGCAATTATACAAGTAGTGCTGTTAGATGAGCTCCAGAACAAGAACACAGGCTGCCTCACCTCAGGCAGGTGCTGGTGCAGGTGGACAGCTCATACTCAGCTCTTCAGGTGTGCTCCCTTCCTTCCTTCAGGCTCTGAGCCGCACTGCCTGGAGAAGATGGAGGAGGTGGGTGGAGCCAAAATTGACCAGACGCGAAGAAGGAAGAAGTTCCTCCTCTGCTCTGAATGCTGGGCCTCGCCTCGGCCTCGTGACCTGATGTCACTGGTTGCTGGACGCCAGGCGAGTCTGCAACCAGTGCAGCGGGCAGCAGAGAGGCCAGCAGATGGTGCAATAAGAGTCTAGGGAGTCACTGCTGCTGAATGTAACAGTAAGTGACTGCCACAGCTTCAGTACCCCCTTTGCAGCAGCTTCTGGGGGGGGGGGGTCACTTGCCGGCGGCCATGGCGCCGCTCCAGACAATCAATCTTCAACTCCAGTGACTCCTACTCAAGGGTACAGGTGGCTAAGGAGTCTGTCCATCGGCTCTGTAGCATACACTAGAAAGGGAGAAACACTTCCGCACACCGACCTAGGCCGAAGGGTGAATCAACAAGACAGCTTCAGCCTGATTCCACCCAGGCCACACCTCTGATGCATTTCTGGAGTATCAGATTTTAATTTGGATCCTAGTGAAACAGTTATAACACTCTATACACCATTGGTGGATGCATATTGCAAGAAACTGATGTAGCATGGTGAACTGGGTTATGTGTTATGCTATATACGTTGGTCGAACTGGCTGTACTTACAGTATGTTTACTGTTGCTTTCCAGTTTACAGTGCTCTCATATTAATGTGAAGTTTTATTTGCACTCGTCTCCTCTAGCCAAGAGCAATAAGGGAGTTCAGGTGAGCCACACCTAATATAATTTTAGAATTTTCTGGTTTACATACAACAGCTGACACTAGGAAAAAGGCCTAGTGCTAACCCTGGAGCAAGTTATCTTTTAAATGAGAGTTCGGTACACATACTGAGAGACAAACGAGCAGGTAGCAATAAATGTTCTCAGTATTAGGTGTAGTGTTCACACCATTATGATAAAAATAGCAAGTTCACTTTTGTGCCTGAGAAAATACTGTTTTACAAAATTGCATTCATCTAGTTAAACAATAATGGAGGAGAGAAGTCACAAACTTATGAAGATTACATTACGCTCTCCTATCATACTATGCATTGCAAATCAACAACAAATGTAATGGACACTTACCACCAAGACCTTGAGCACCAAGTGGTTTTGATACGTTGACTCTAATCTATGATTTTCTGCACAAAGAACATATATGAATTAACACTTATCATTTGATAAGTAAACCAAAACTCCCAGAAAAGTGCAACTAAAAGTAGCTATAGGATAAAACCATGCTTTGAAAGGCATTTTAATAATGACAGTACTTATATTCAATGTGTGGTGTCCCTTATGCTGCGGTCTGCTCTCTTAGTTGAAATCTAAGTCTTTTGTGCCCCTCCCCACAATAACTCACAGCAATAATCTTCCTGTGCTGTGAGAGTCAATACAAATGATACAAGAGTGTCAAATATACCTACCCTTTCTGCCCCTCTCTTCCATTCATAGAAGCTGTACTATAGCTTACATCAATGAAAAGTGCTCTATGAATGGAGGATGCACAGATGAATAAAAAGGTTCACCTCCATGACTCATAAAGCGCTTTTTATTGATGGAAGCTATATTACAGCTTCTATGAATGGAGGAGGGTGGCAGAAAGGGCAGGCACTCTTAATGAGCACCTGTGACAGGTCCAGTCAAACATATTAACTCTCCCAGCAATGGAAGATACAGCTGCAGAAGTATGGAGGGGGCAGATGACTATGCATTTTATTAAAGAGAGCAGCTAGCAGCACAAGAGACAAAGATTTTTTTAAAAATATTATTTATTTAAAGTGGTTCTAAAATCAGAAGGCTGTCCGGGACTCTCCCTCCTCATTGCCTCACTGAGACAGCTAAGAGGCACTATTGTCTCCCACTGCTGTCAAAGTCAGTGAGCCAATGAGGACACAGCTCCGTGTCGGAATGGACATACAGAGCATTGGCTCGGCTCAGGTGCCCCCATAGCAAGCTGCTTGCTGTGGAGGCACTCTGCAGGAGGGAGGGGCCAGGGACCTGAGAAGAGAAGGATCTGGGCTGCTCTGTGCAAAACCACTACACAGAGCAGGCAAGTATGAAATGTTTATTTTTTTTAAATGAAAAAAAAAATTAGACTTTAGTATCACTTTAAATGAGGGTTTCACCACATCCAAAAAAACGTATTTGAAACACCTGGAATGTTCACAAAGTCAAAATTGACAGTGTTCACATTTTGACATTTTAACAGAAAATAAAAGGTCATTGATCAGGGGAATAGTATAAATATATATAGCATACTAATATGTTGGATGGCATAAACATAGGTAGATGTGTAGATCCACAATGTTTAGTGAAGACACCTCAATTTTTTCCAGAGTTTAGAGAATTTAAGGGCATCTGGAGAAGTTACCCAGGGTGTAAAGCAAACACAGGGAAAAATAGGGGGGGGGGGGGGGGGCTC
>BLSH010074850.1:144662-167219 GCA_018402905.1 Glandirana rugosa | reverse complement strand
GAAATCTCAACTGTGGTTTGTCAACTAACTGACTCGACTAAGGGTTGAAATTGGACATGTCTAGGCGCGATATCTGTTTTCTGCAGATATCGCGCCTAGACTTTTAGGCCCACCTGCAGGTACCTGCAGGCGGGGAAATGTGCGGGGGACGCGCGTGACCCGCCGCGCGCGCGCGCCGGCGGCGTGCGACGCACCCGCACGGGCGCCCAGCCCGCCTGAGCTACAGGCGAGGACTGGGCGCTAGCGGAATGTCTCGACATCTTGCCCCTTGGCGGCTATATTTGTGCCGCCAAGGGGCAAGACATTCCCCGTTCTACAGCTCTGTAAGGCGATCGCGGGTCAGGAGCGGACATCGAGTCCGCCCGACCCGCGGGCACGCCCACGCAGCGTGCGGCGGCCGCGCGCGCGCGCCGCCCAGTGCGCGCAGGGGGCGTGTAAAGGGGCGGACGTCCATGGACGTCCACCCGGATTTTCAGATCCGCGCTATAGACGTCTTTTGTCTATAGCGCGGATCTGTACAGGTTAAAGTTGGGAATCAGCTCAGTCAATCAACTGTTTGGTGTCAACTCTAAAGCAGTCCATAGATGGTGTGAATTTCTTTCCTGCAACCTGGGGTTGCAGGAAAGAAATTTGCACAATTCTCCTATCAACACAGATAGCGCTGACAGGGGAATCTCTCCTGCCAAGCAATTGTCTTCTCCCAGCAGTAGGGCGGTGGGGGAAGCCATCCCCGCTGGTAAAAGTCAATGATAGCCACTAGATAATTGGAAACTAATCCGACAAGCTGGTTGTACCCAATTAATCGATCAACTTGGTACATTCAGCCTACCCATTAATGATTCGAACCGTATATGGCCGGCCTAAGGGACTGTGCTGAAGGGCTTTGATGGGCAAATGCAGCATTCTTTTGATATTGGTTTTAGAAGCTTCTGAAATCATTTACAATTCATAGTATTTGCAGTTGGCCCACATTAGATTATTTCCCTGAGACTTGTATGGGGAGAGAAGTGGTTCTGAAGCAAAACAAAAAAGACACTGGCCTTAAAGAGCTGTAAAGCTATCACCACAGTTGGAGTGGCTCAATTATTAACAGGACTTCTGCACAAAGTGGGCATACAATAGAGGAAACTGCAAGCGATTTGAAAAACAAATAAAAGTAAAAGGATTGGGCCAAAAGATAAATATCACATGACGTCATACAATTTAAAAGGTTATATCTTTTGAAACAGGTCATGTGATATATATCCTTTGGCTCAATCCTTTTCCTGCATTTTGACACTTTGATATTAACCTCTTAAATGCTCAGTTAATTGTTTCAATTTACCATGCAAATGTATTTTGAGATGGAGCTTATAGAAGTATAAATGTATTGCCCTATTTGTATTCAACATGCTACGACTAAGGCTGTTGCCGAAACGCGTCAGTTGTTTTGCTTGTCACTTTTTGTAACCATCTATTAAAATCGCTATATGGACTACAGTGAGGATCTTGAAAATTGGACTGGGAGTTCCCCATTGTGTGCGCTGTCTCTCTTCAAACTTACCTGATGGATTGGAAATACAAAGCCTTGAAATTTACAGATAAAAAAAAACACATTTCACAACCTACCTGGGCATCCAAAATAAAGCTTAACTTGATCATCTGCATTTAAAAAAATCAGACTGATACATATCCCGCTCAGAAAAGAAGAATAGGAGATAGTGTCACCAGTAGTGGAGAATAATGAATGGTCTTACCTACAGGCTGCTGAGAAATAGTGGGCCGACCATACCAATTTTTAGCCAGCAATTTTAATTTTTCTCTGTCATGTAATGGAAATATCTGGTGCAAAATACCACTGGTCTGCATTCTTCGAACTGAAAAAGAAAGAGTGAAAATTATACTAAGACAAAAGGAAAGAGAAAAGATTAATTCTACTAAAATGTATATTTTATACAAGTTACATCAATGTATGCTGAATAATTTGGGTTTTAACTTTAACCACTTGCCAACCGCCTCGCATAGAAAGACGACGGCAAGTTGGCTCTGCTGCACAGATTGCTGCCTATAAACGGTGCAGCCGCAGTGGTGGGCGCTCTCGTGCCCGCGGCACTCTGCGTGATTGTGCCCGCGGGTTGGGCGGACTCAAAGTCCGGTGGTGACCCACGATCGACTTCTAGAGAGGAAGAGCGATGTAAACACGGCAGTTCCCCGCTCTGACAGGCGGCATGACAGAGATCTACTGATCTCTGTGATCGGGGTCAGTTAAATCTGTCATGCCCCTGCCAGCCCAGCCCCCACACAGTTGGAACACACCTAGGGAACACAGTTAACCCCTTGAGTGCCCCCTACAGGTTAACCCATTCCCTGGCAGTGACATTTATACAGTAATCAGTGGCTATTTTTAGACCTGATCGCTGTATAAATGTCAATGGTCTCAAAAGAGTGTCAAAAAGGTCCGCCCCTTTATTGCAGTCTCAATAAAAATCGCAGCTCGCCGCCATTGATAGTAAAAAAAAAAAAAATAATAATAATAATAATAAAAAAAAACGCCATAAATGAATTCTCATGCTTTGTAAACGTGGCAATTTTTGCGCAATCCAATTGATATACGCCGATTGCGATTTTTTTTACCACAAATATGTAAAGGAATATATATCGGCCAAAATTGATGAATAAATTTGTTTGTTTATATTTTTTTTGGATATGTATTATAGCAAAAAGTAAAAAATATATTTTTTTCAAAATTGTCACTCTTTTAATTTGTTTATAGAGCAAAAAATAAAAACCGCAGAGGTGATCAAATACCACCAAAAGAAAGCTTTATTTGTGGGGAAAAAAAGGAGGTCAATTTAGTTTAGGTACAACGACTCACAACCGCGCAGTTGTCAGTTAAAGCGGTGCAGTGCCAAATCGCAAAAAGTGCTCTGGTCAGGAAGGTGGTAAATCCTTCTGGGGCTGAAGTGGTTAATAAGGACACATAGGCAAATATATGTAATCTTATATGATGAAGTCTGCCTCTAGCATTAACACAACAGTTTTTAAAATCCTTCTAAATTTCCACGGTAAGATAGCTTTATTACCTGTTGATCCTGTTAGTATGTCCATTATTTTTCATTCTATAAGAGACCAAGCTGTCCAGCAAAACTGGCAGATACAGGGTTTTGGAGAAACTGCCAAAAGGTGCTTAATTTTTTTGTTCATATTGTTTAACCATTTAAAATGCAGGGCATTTTTTTTAACACACACATTAAAATCTGCATTTTTTGCTAGAAATGTACTTTACCAATTATAGTTTTTCTGAAAGCATGACATTTGCACAAATGTCAAGTACACAGAATCTGGAGCTGCCACCCCCTATTCAGCGTACAGAGAGAGTGGAACCGTCAACTTGTGTTGTGAATCACTGCAGCTAGAGAAAAGGGCTTTCATTCACAAAAACACAAGCTGACAACACCACAATCCATCGACTACACTTGCTGGCTCAGACAAGTGTAGTAGCTGGTGTATGCAGTTGTCAGCTTGTGTTTTTGAATGAAAGCCCTTCTCTCTAGCTGCAGTCATTACCAACTCATTTTGACAAGTTTCCACTCTCTCTGTGCCTAAATAGCAGGATATTGTGACAGACCCAACCAGCACAGGGGCTTTTGGAGGGGACTAGGGGCTAACCTTCTACCTATTGATTATAGCCCACTGGGGATCTTGTCTGCTTCTTCCGGTCAGAGTATGGAAAAAAGCTCAGTTCAGCCACTGATCCCATGGAGAGAACAGATCATTCTCTAATGATGGACAACAACGTGATGAACACTGAGAGCGAGGCTTGCATTAATTCTCTGGATAAAAACAATAAGGCTTTCCTTCTGAAGTGAAAGGAAACGTGTAATATTAATCTTGTACATTTAATGGTCAGAGGAAATATGGTGGCCCTCCTGCAGAGTGGGTTTAAGAAGCTCCTTCACTTGGGACAGAAATATTTATAAATATAAACAATCTCTCTCAAGAAATCTATGAAGATAACTTGATTCCACTTTTCTAGACTTCTGGGACATTGTATGAGTTTTATGACGACTTGTCTAGTGGACAGATTACACAAGTGAAAGCCAAACAATTGAAGACAGCATGTGTAATGCACTAAGGTCTTGATTGGACCGCTATATTGATTGGCCCTCCCGGGCTGACGAGGGGTATTTAAGAACATGGTGAGGGTGTGTGGGCGTGTCCCTGATGACCTCAGGTGTGACGAAACCGGTCGGAGCCACGCACACACGCCCACCACGTTACTGCACATGCGCAGCCCATCGAGGCCATTTTCGTTCCTGGCAGAACGCCTACATGCCTGTTGTCTGCTGATTACATGTGAGTGCAAACATTTTACTCAAAGCAATAGTTGTAGCATTACTATACTATGTGAGGCTTATTTATCTACATGTGGTGGCTTGCTGGGAGTTCTTGCCTTTTGTGGAACGACGTCTGTGAGAGAACTACTTTACACAGTGTTTCGGCGGTGAACGGTTGTCTCTGCAGTGTTCGGGAAGAGAAGCATTATCCATTGGTCTCATCTCCTGTATTTTAAACAAGTGTGTTTGACCACTCTTATCCAGGGAGTCACACACTCTGGGGTAAGAGCGGAGTGCAAACGGTGCTGTGTGATACACAAGCTTCCTGTTTCATGCACGGAGGCTGGGATCTGCTTCTTCTATTGCTGTCTCTCATATATGGACTTTTAACATACATTTTTAATTTATCTTTTTAGCGCTGTACCTCTTGCTATTTGAATGCACTAAGTGTATCCAGAGCTGTGGGCTTGTTGCCAGGCTGTCTGGGATGGGCTGCCTGATTAATCAAAGCATAGTCTAGGGGCCTAGCTGTTAATTATCTTACTGGTTAATTAGTTCACTTTTTAATTAGGTTACTGGTAGCTGCTATTGGTTCATTAGATGTAATGTTAGATGCACTGATATTACTGTTCAAAGTTTGCATTGTTAAGGATAATGTGATCAAGCTCTTATCTGAGATTGTGTGGTATAAATTCTGTGTGAGTTTTCAATAAAGAGTCTCAGTTTGCACCTCAGCTGATGTCGTCTAGTTCTTGGGTGCAATGTTCAGCTAGAATACCTGGTTCCAGGGTGAAGGAAGCTGTATCTTGGCTGAACTACCCAGGGGGGTTGCTAGGTGGTCCGTCACAATGATGTACTTGGTTAAAGGAGGTATTGGAGATAGCAATCTTATATTCATTCCTAACATATCTGCTTTTCTTGTAGTTATTTGATTTTGAAGTGCAAACATGGATATTGATTTGCTAAAGGCATATAGGCCGTTTACTTTGCAAAGGAATTTTCTCTTAGCTTAGTGAATGAGGTGGCGCTCTGCTGACTATTGGCATCCAAACATGTGCAAGCAAAAATGTGTTTTTTTTAGTCTATTTTATTTATTTTTTTACATTTTCCTTGCAGATCATTGGGTACTCAAATTTTCACCATATTCATTAAACTATGAGAAGAGTTCCTTTTCAAAGCCCTTTTGCATTTAGAAAATCAATTCCACTGTGACCAGAAATTAGCTAGATGCAAAAAAACTTTTAAAATCGATTTCTATGGGGCGTGAAGCTTGATGGATGCAGTTCACAATCATGACTATAAAACACTATCAAATATTACAAGGCGGAGTTCCACAGCCATAAATAGTTTAGCCAGCCTAACTGCACCTCTAATATTTGGTTGTGCTCCAGATAATCTCTTAGCACCACAGAGAACACATTCCTGCCAACAGTTTTTATAGCTCAACAGACTTTAGATCTTAAAGCGGAACTTCACATCAAATAAGAAGTTCTGCTCATTTTACTGCTAACCCCCACCATTAGTGGGAAGATTTGATCGGGTGCCTAGTTTTGATAGGTACCCACTCCCACTTCAGTTTGGATCGCCTAGGCAATCCAAGCAGAAATTCAGCCTCCCCTCACTGCCCACAACCACCTGGGACCAGCCCCACGGATAACAGCGCTGGAATCCTAGGCTGGGGAGCACCTACAAGCAGCTGTTGCCTGTTAATTTTTCTGCAAACGGATGAAGTTCCTTGCTGGAGTAATTTTTTCCTCCACATCATCTAAAAACAACAGTCAATTAAAGATTAACTCCACTTTTGTTGAGAAAAAAAAATCCCCTCTGGGTGATCAAGGTACATCGCAAGGATTTTAACAAACTATGTTGCAGATTCCTACCTTTTGTTATTCTGAAGAAATAGCTGTTTGTTTGTCTGTGTCCATGTGGAAAGTGAAGCTAATGGGAGTGATTTCATATATGTCAATCTGCTGCTTCACTTGAAAGTCTCTAATGAGGAAAGTGGCAGGGTCTCTATCCCTAGACGTGAGTTCCCGTTGGGGACATATCACCAAAAATGACATTTTTGTTGTAGGGGATGCCAAAAATCTGACTTATATCTTAGTGCAGATTTCTGGGAAAATCATTAACACATATCCGAGGGGCATTCTGTACACCATCTGTGTACAGAATATCTCCAGGTTGCCATATTGCATTTCATTTTACAGAAAATGACAGCGCTGCAAATTGAAGAGTAAAGGTAATGGTTTTTATCTTTTTTTCACAGTAAGTTTTATTGAAAAAGGAAATTGTTGCATGTACAGAAAAGTACAATTTTTATTATTTATAAAAGTATCATTTTTAATAGCATTCAATTACAATATGACTTTGTGTATGCTAGATTATTTTTTTTAATTAGCTTTTTTCCGCATTAAAGTGGAGTTACTCTTTAAACATTATGCATATTAGCAGAACCCAAGAGTCGCTCTCTTCATTTGTCCTGATCATGAATTACACCAGGACTGAAAGTGAAGTGAACTCTAAAATGAGTCACCAGAACAAGAACAGAGGGGGAATCTTCCAATGGGGACAATTGTAATCATGACAACTGTGGACCGAGGACAAATAACTCACTTTGAAAGGATATTCGCTAATGACTTGTTGTGTCTATAGGACAGGAAGTGAAGTAAAATCTCCCTAATTAGACACAAAAAAGTGACAGCTGTTCTAATGCTCCCATACTCTATACAAAATGAAAAAAAATATTTTAGATATACTTTTATTTTTCGCAGACAGCAAAATATTTCTAAGGTTTCATGATCCATCACACCGAAAAGTCCACAGTAAAACTGCACTTACCTATGGATTTCCCAGGGTAAAGCTTGGCCTGTGCATAACCTGGGATTGAAGTCTCATCTTGTGCTCTAAGATTGTCCAGCTCGTGTTTAATGATGTACTGACATTCACCCATTGTTAAAAAATCTTCTCCTTCATCTGTATAAAAAAAAGACACTTTACGATTAGAAAAATATGTGCGATATACATCTGAACAGAACACTGAACAGAAAAGGTGCTGTAGTTTATTCAGAATTTTATCTTCAACTAAACTACCTAACATATAGAAAAATAACTACCTAACACCTGTATTTCAAAGAAAATCTGTACACATAGAAACAAAGAGGCTTCCATTGTTGATTGCCTTCTAAATATGCTATTTGGCTCTCTGTGCCTTCTGTTGTGACATGACATGGAACAAGAAGGCAGTTATGCTGCACTCACTCTTGTGCGACTTGTCATACAACTTTGGACATCAAAGTTGCATGACAAGTCGTTCCCTATGTTGTCCAATGATAGCCGTTCATGTATGTTCGACTTAAAGTTGCAGCAACTTCAAAGTAGTTCATGCACTACTTTGGTCCGAATTTCAGAGGGCCATACACTTCAATGTTAACCCTCAAAAGTTGCATGAAAGTCATACCTGAATGTTTTATAATGCAACAGTTGCCCATTATCACTGGTCAAAGCCAAAGTCATATCCAAGTTGCACCCATCCAAAGTTGCACTCCAAAGTCAGCACAACTTTGGAGTTCTACAGGTGTGAATGAAGCCTTAGAAGAAAGAGGAAATTCATAACTCCCGGTCAGCATATTTGTCCTTGGTCAGTTAGTCAAAATATCAACAGTTAGGCCACTAGCATTTTCAAAAGGAGAGTTCAGCAATGGCAGTCTATTTACAGGATTTTCTCAATAATGATTTTCCTTAAAGTCCACCTGAGGGCAGACTATGAACATTTCAGTACTTACATAATTTGAACAAGCAGTAAATGTGTTTAAAATGAAGACATCACTGACCTCTGCAGCTGCAGGCACTGTGGAGCATTTTTGGCCTTCAGAACTTAATGATTAGAAAAGCCCTAAGATCAATTTAAAAGTGGACCTTCACTCCATTTCACCTAGGCAAGAAGGACTTGTCCCTGCTCTTGCAGCCTCCCTGTCACATATTCCAGGAGGCTGAAAGAGTCTGAAACCCAGTTAACCCTTCTCTTCCAATGGATAAAATTGCGACATTTTAAGCAGAAATACACTTATAAAATTGAAGGCAAAATAGAAAAAACAGGTTTTGAAGAAAATGGCCCCTGCTGTTTATTGACCTGTAAACCTATTACAAAATGCTGTTATAAGTCACAGAGCTACTTACTATATAACATTTATTAAATTATATGTAAATGTTCCTACAACTGTAAAGAATTTTAGATAGTTAGCTTAGTAATGTAAGCTTGCACTGCAAGCCATGGTTCTCTTGGAGCTGCTGTTTAAGGTAAGGGTTGATGTACAAGGGTTTTGGTTTGCATCTACTTTACATTCCCGTACAGATTCTCTTTTGTGTGCTAACTTGCATTTTTAAATCATTTTTCTATTTTATATGGGGTTTCTAATGCAAATTATTTCATCTGAGATCAGAATTTAACAGGTGGAGAAGGTAAAAAAAAGTATTTTGTCCAAGAGACAACTTTTAGCGGCAAACACTAATAAAAAAATGTAAGCTTTCTGAGATCTAAACCTCCTTCTTCGGGTATTTTTAACAGATAAAAAGCTTCACTTTCTACTGCCTTCACTAATTATGAATTTGAAATGAAAAAAAAATGTCAAAATGTCTTTGAAATATAGTACAACACATGACAAAATTAGACTGTTCCTGCGAATACATCAGAAAGACTGCTGCGCAAATACTGTGTGACATAAAATATTGCAACAATCATCATTTTATTCTCTAGGGTCTCTGCTAAAAAAATATATACAATGTTTTGTGGTCCTAAGTAGTTATCTAGCAAAAAAATTATGATTTTAACTTGAAATCAACAAGTGCCAGAAAAAGGTTTGGTGTTTAAGTGGTTAAACTGACCTAATTTTACAGACTTCCTTTGATCTAGAACAGAAAATTGCAATGTTTATAGTTAACATTGAAGAAAGTTTTGAAACTGTCAGACTGCCCGGAATGTTTTGAAACTGGCAGACTGCCCCAAATGGCTCTGCACTTCTCACATAGATCCGAGGAAGTGTCAAGTTGAGATTGTCAGGGGGGTTGAATCGAGATTGTGATCTTTTAATGATTAATCGTGCAGCTCTATACTCAGGGAAGGAGTGCTGGCGAAAAATATCACCATCCAGTAGTGCATAGCATACGTAGAGAAATTGCTGCTCAACCCTATCCAGTCTATCTGGTTAACATATATAAGTTGGCCTCAGCCTTGCACCACTCCACTCGCCATTTCCTCTGACATGTTTCTCCTTACCAAACGACCTCTATAACTAAGCCCCGTTGAGTGGGGCAAAACATGTCAGAGGAGATGGTGTGTGGAGTGATGCAAGGCTGAGGCCAACTTATATATGTTAACCAGATAGACTGGATAGGGTTGAGCAGCAATTTCTCTACATTGGTCAAGGAAAGACTGTAGGTGGTGCTGGGCTAAATGATAGTACAGTTGATTGGGCATCCACGCTGCAATGTGGCACTGTATTCTGCTGGGGCTTTTGCAAAAACCTCACAGCAAGCCCAGTATTACTGGTAATGAAGCAGAATCCAGCATTGCAAAACAAAACATAAATCTCTGTTGTAGTAATAACACAGAAAACAGAAATGTGTTGATCATAATGCACCTCAAATAGGCGATAATCAAACCTTACTGTCAAAATTTTTGAAGTCCATCCGGTTGGTGAATAAAAAAGGTCTCATGGTGCCATCCAAGCTCTCCTTCACAAAACCTGCTGCCTCTGCTCCAATGAGAAGCCGCTTTGTAGTCGCTCCTACGACATAGATGTACTCCTCTTCTGATATTGCCTCTGGTTTTATCAAAAGCTGTGCACCTGAAAGAAGCATATAGCCATCCTTTCATAAATCTGCTTCATAATTCACAGAGTGCAAACAGGAAGACACTTTTATACAGGTTTTATATTTAATATACCACTGATTTTATTGGAAATGGAAAGTCGTATTTTTTCTGATATCTGTTGAAACTTACTGTATATCTGGGAGGATAATGTAAAGTTATTTATACCCCTCCTCTCCCACACTCTTGTGTGAAAGTGCAATAAAAGCACAGCCGTGGAAAATGCCCAGCCACAGTAGAAGTACAGCAACACTGTACTACCCTGGGGAGGTGATCAGGATTTATTTTACATGCTACGATTGCTTAGAACAGTGAATTTTACTGTTATAACAACCATATTTTTCTGATTGAAAACTATTCATTCAGTGTTTACTATTGTGATTAGCTGTGATTGGCCACAGCTAATCACAAAGTAAAGATGGGCTGTGATTGGCCCCGTCTGTTTGCTGTAACAACATTATAAGAACATTCATTTGTTTTTCTAATCATTAGTGGGTCAAATCGACATTCATTTCAGGCAGCAGTGATGAGAAAATCCGAAGGAGCAGATGGAAATTTTTTCTCCAATGTATACATTTCTAACCGTGTATGTGGTTTTTGATCAGTAAAGTATATTTATTTCAAAATCAAATGTTAAATGATAATTATGGTCTGATGCTCTGCCATCTGAGAACCGAGCGATCAAACACTGCTGATCGCTCAGTTCTCAGAGCTCCCTGAGCAGAGAGCTGCTGACTATCAGTCACTGGCTCTCTGCTCTGCCCCCCCTGTGTCTACTGGACACTGGGCTATGGAGGGGTCAGGAGCAGTCGGCTCAGGCTCTCAGTGGCATGCTGAGAGGCTGAGCCAGGTGCCAGTCCAGGCATGTGGGCGGATCCCGACCATATGGTCCCGATCTTTCCCGAGCCTGGATCAGCTCTGTGATATCAGCTGTCAGCAGGCTTCAGCCCGCTGTCTGCTGAAAATGGATCACAGGAGTGCAGAATACAATGCACTCCTGTGATCCATAGGAGAAGTACAGCCAAACGAGCTTTGGCTGTACTTCTCCTTATAAAATCCTGAACTACTTTTGAACAACATGTGAATGTGCTCAGAATTTTTGTACAGGTTTTCATAAGAATTTTCGATCAAAATTCTATTAGGGTATACCAAGATTTACAGCGAGAAATAAATAGTGGGTGCAAAAATAGAGACATTACCAACGCTGATCTACAGACCTGATCTGTATCAGCAGTATAAAATGACAATTTGATCAGAATATTTCCCTACTCCTCCCAGTCAGAGCCTGCTGAACAGCTTTAGATTCCTTTTATTCTATATTTATCTTCACCAAAAGGACAACACCCTAGCCACAGCCTTTTTTTGCTGTACATAATATGAAGAGAATGGCCAACTCGGATGGTTGTTCTTGCTGGCATATACAGCAATGGGAAATACACTACAAGTAACAAAGTAAGGCTTTGTATGAACACGTGCCTAAAAGTTTGGTGTGATTTTCTTAAGATATATTCTATACAGCTTGGTGCAGAAGTTTATGCTGAGCTACATGGATCAATAGACAATTACCACTAAAACAAAAGTATCCATTAGCTGCCAATGAAAGGGGGCCCCCTGCAGTGGAGGTAGAAATGACTGCCAGACGCAGCAAGAGTGCTGGGTGTGCATTACACAGACATAAATGGAGGAATAATAATGAGCATCAACCTTAAGGGCTCATTCACACATGGGTGGTCCTTTTGACGGACTCCGTTTGCTCAGCAGGTATTGATCCGTTGATCCCCGCTGAGGCAGCGGATGACATGTCCGTCATTGCTCACTGCGCAGAGATGGACCTGTTAAAGCCCCGCTCTCCCGCTATGGAAAATAGAGTTTTCGTCCGTCTGGACTTAGCGGACCGGATCGGATAGCAGCGGGTATCAGCGGACATGTCACCGCTGACTTCCGTCGCTCCATAGAGGTGAATGGAGCGTTCAATCAGGTCCGCATGAAAAACTGATAGGTTGACCTGATCGGTCCGCATGTGTAAAAGGAGCCTTAGGGCCTCTAGCACACGGCTGCTTGCAAAAACCTTCTGCCTTTACTACTACTTAGAGCTGGCCATACACGTATTGATTTTTATTTGAAAACTTTTGTCCAATTTTTGATCAGATAGTGGAGTCAAACCGACAGTCCTTATGGCTGAAAAGTTTAGAAGGGTCAGGATGGAAAAATTTTCTCGCACAAACAAATTTCCAATAGTGTATGTCAGGGGTGCCCACGGCACCCTCCGATGTGGCCCGCCACCTCCTGCACTTAGATGGTGGGTCGGCAAGCAGGGATCACGGAACCCTACAGGCCATCCCTGAGAATCCATGTGAAAAACTAAGCAGCCGCTAGTGGAAGCAGAGCCGATGCTTCCTGTATAGCGCCGGCTCCTTCACAGGCGGAGTAATACCAAATGCCTGCCTGTGACAGGAGAGATATACAGGAAGATGCTCGGGAATGGCAGGTTGGGAACCTGCAATCTGGAACAGCAGCACCAGCTAGCAGTACCCTCAGCAGTACTCCTCCAGCAGTACCCCCCCAGCAGTATCCTCAGCAGTACCCCCCCCCAGCAGTATCCTCAGCAGTACCCTCAGCAGAGTACCAGACAGCAGTACCCCCAGCAGAGTACCAGACAGCAGTACCCCCAGCAGAGTACTAGCCAGCAGTACCCCCAGCAGAGTACCAGCCAGCAGTATCCCCAGCAGAGTACCAGCCAGCAGTATCCCCAGCAGAGTACCAGCCAGCAGTATCCCCAGCAGAGTACCAGCCAGCAGTATCCCTAGCAGTACTATCCAGCAGTACCCCCAACAGTATCAGCCAGCAGCACCATCCAGCAGTACCATCCAGAAGTGCCAGCCAGCAGTATCCCCAGCAGTACCCCCAGCAGTAACATCCAGCAGTACCCCCAGCAGCACCAGCCAGCAGTACCAGCCAGCAGTACCAGCCCAGGAGGACAGCCAGCAGCAGCCATACCAGCCTGGGGAACAGCAGCAGCCAGTGAAACCTGCAGGAATTCTAAAGAAGAATTGAATATTGAGGTTAGTAGAGGTGCAGGTACTGCAGTGCATCAGTGTGATAGCAGCCTTAGGCCCCTTTCACACGATCGGTCTGATTGGGTCCGCCTGTCCGTCTTTCATGCGGACCCAAACGAACGCTCCATTCACCTCTATAGAGGGGCAGATGTAAACAGCCTTGTGTCAGTTTACACCCACCATTCTCCAATCCGACCTGCTTAAAAAAAAAAAACAGAAGGGGATCTGTCCCCTTCTGTCTGGGCGGATCAGAGGGCCAATACAGTAGAGCAGGCTGTGTCGGTGTCTGCTCTACATATGCAGAGTGGACACAGACCTGTCACCCACCTGCTACGCTCATTGTGGACCGAGTTGCTAAAGTGGCCCTCACTCTTCAAAAGTGTGGGCACCCATGTTGTATGTGATTTTCGTTCAGTAAAGTCCATTCATTACAAAATCGATTGTTAAAATTTTTTTTTCCCTACGAATATTCACTCAAAAATCTACTAATGTATGGCCAACATAAGGAAGAGGTGGTCCTGTCCAATCTCACAGCTGGCCTTAGACAGCACATCATAGGATAAATGGTACTTTGTCTCCTGACGTACATAACACATTACTAAGATATCAAAGTGAGACTTCTTCTTTAGAGTACAGACAAAGCTCGTTCAGCTGTTCTTCTCCTGTGTGTCACAGCAGTGGAGTTTGTTCTGCACTCCTGTGACCAGTTTCAGCAGACAGCAGGCTAAAGTCCGCTGTCGTCACAAAGCCGGTCCAGGCTCGGGCAAGATTGCAACAATGGAGTCAGGATCTGCCCACATGCCTGGACTGGCACCTGGCTCAGCCTCTCACTGAGCTGTGGAGCGCCTGAGCCGGCCGCTCCCGCCCCTCCACGGGGCAGGGCAGAGAGCTGCTGACTCTCTGCTCAGGGGGCTGTGAGAATTGAGCGATCAGCGGTGTTCTCAGTTCTCAGTGTTAGAGGCACCGGGGGGGGCAGATGCAGCACCAGACCCATGTTCCATCCACCTAAGCAAATATGATTCTACAAGAAAACAAAAAAAAAAAAAACATACTTCTCTTTTAAC
This sequence comes from Glandirana rugosa, assembly GCA_018402905.1. Classification (NCBI taxonomy): domain Eukaryota; kingdom Metazoa; phylum Chordata; class Amphibia; order Anura; family Ranidae; genus Glandirana; species Glandirana rugosa. The sequence goes on along the minus strand of BLSH010074850.1, from coordinate 152,917 downwards.
GGATAAGTTCATCTTTAGTAACATATTATATTATGCCCGTATTCAGGGTGTAACAAGTTACTAATGCAGCAGCCTTGCACCCACCTGTGACAGCAGGCAGGGCTCCATATGGAGGTATGAGGCTGTCAGCAGTGTCAGCACAAGCCTAGCCTGACATTGCTCCTGTGATTTACTGATCATGGGTGCAATGCTTTGCAGGCTCCATGTTAAAAAAAAACAAAAAAAAAAAAACTGTATATGCACATTTTTTACAAAAGGTGAAATTATCCTTTAACATAACACTACATATAATGCCCATATGTACTCAAATATACAGGCTAAGGTCTAAGGGCTCTTTCACACATGCATTGAAAATAGGGCGACTGGGTCGTGTTTTTAACTAACGCCTATCGTTGCCACTCAAAATTGTTACAATGGGAAGGGGATGGAGGTGTTCACACTGCAGTGTTAGCATTGCTGTGAGGCAAAAATAACACTGCCTGCAGAGTTTAGGAAGCGTTGACGTTTTGCAACTGCCTCCATTCACTTCTATTGAAACGCACCACAAGCGCACATTAAATGCACTGTAAACGCGCCTATGGCATTTACAGTGCGGTTGCAAAGCGCCAAAAGTGATCATTTCCATTTTAGCCTGGAAAAAAAAACACACACAACACAGGGCTTTTGAGAAGTGTTGCCCGACTCAACATGAACGCTTGTACAACACATTCTATTCTAAATAGCTAGGCTGTTTTAAAATTTAACGCAAGTATGAAAGAGCACTAAGACAGGCAAAACAGCTTTCTCTTGGTGACATAAACCTTACTGTGGGGAAATAATGTATGCAGAGGAGTCTTCAGTGGTTGCACCAGCAGAAGGGGGCTGTCAATAATATCTCATATTTGCAGCTTTGGATTAAAATGGCCTCAGCGAGACACCTGATGTAGACTTAGGTGATTATATCTTTCTTCAAAAAGTGAAAAAAAAAAAAAAAAGTGCAGGTTGGGTTACAATGCGTGGGAGATAGGGGGGTTTGATAATAGCAGTGAGGGGAACTTTTCAAGGAACTTGGTTCTAAAGGCAGAAGTTTTTTTATCTTAATGCATTCTATGCATTAAGATTAAGACCCCTTTCACACTGAGGCGGTTTTCAGGCACTTTAGCACTAGAAATAGCCTCTGAAAAGCGCCTCCCATTGATTTCAATGGGTGCTTTCACACTGGGGAGGTGCACTTGCAGGACGGTTAAAAAAGTCCTTCAAGCAGGATCTTTGGAGCAGGTTTGTAGTGCTACAAATAGCGCTGCAAAAATGCCCCTGCCCTTGAAATGAATGGGCAGCTCTTCCAAAGCGCCTGAAAATTGCTTCGGAAGTACTGCAAAATTGGTCTTTTTTGGGTTTTTTAAAGGTCACGTTGTCACGCGACCTTAAAAAAGCCGGCCCGCTAGCGCCGCAAAAGCGCCACTAAAGCATGGCAAAAACAACCGTCACTTTAGCGCTGTTTTAGTGACGCTCAGTGCGAAAGGGATCTAAAAGCCTTCTATGTGCAGCAGCCCCCTCATACTTACCTGAGCCCCATCTTGATCCAGCAATGTTGCAGGAGAGTCTTGGCTGCCCAGGACCCCCCCATTGGCTGAGACAGCAGCGCAGTGCCATTGGCTCCCACTGCTGGCAAAGTCAGTCAGCCAATGAGGAGAGAAAGGGGGCAGAGCCGGGCCGCCGATCCATGTCTGAATGGACACACAGAGCTGTGGCTTGGCTCGGGTGCCCCCATAGCAAGCAGCTTGCTATGGGGACACTCAAAACGGAGGGAGGGGCCAGGAGCACCCAAAGAGGGACCCGAGAGGAGGAGGATCCAGGCTGCTCTGTGCAAAACCACTGCACAGAGCAGGTAAGTATAACATGTTTATGAAAAACAAGACTTTACAATGACTTTAAGGCATAACATTTGAAGCCTAAAGCCTGGTATACACAGGAAGTTTTTTCTTGTTCAACCCAGTGGACTAAAAGAAAAAAAAAAAAAAAAAAGGAGGAGGTCGCTGTACTAACTATGCAATGTTAGTACAGCAATCTCCCCTGCTGTGCTATTGTGTTCTGACAGGGGGGACTGACTACCCCCCCAGAACACACTGGTCAGAGGTCGCAGCTGCAAGTGCTTATCTGATGCTGATCAGCTGCTGGTTTTCCAGCATGCTCGTTTGACAGAAGCCAGTTGCGAGACCCGCTTCTGTTGGGTGAGGAGCTGTACACAAGGGCCAAAAGTCAGCTAGTAACTGCCGTATCAACCGTTTTCGGACGATTTTTGCCCCGTGTGTACATAGCATTAGGGAATTTTTACATCAAAATAAAAAGCATAAGAGAAGGAAGGAAGATTTATCAAAAGCCATTTTAAAATTAGGTGCCTTCAAATTTTTTATTTCTTTTACAACAAACTGGCATATAGAACAGTAATGCTCAGGGGCATTTAACCAACGTTAACTAAGGCCCCTTTTACACAAATGTTTTGATCGGGTCCGCCTGAATAGCGGACCATCCATTGCTCTCTATTAAGCGGCAGATGTCAGTAGACTTGTGTCTGCTTACACCTGTCGGCATCTGATTGGGTCTGCTATAAACAGATGGACGAGGATCCATTCCCCATCTGTTTGGCGGATCAGATCAGATGACAGTCGGATGGGAACGGACCGGCTTTCTGTTTCCATCTGACTGCCCCATAGAGGAGAGCGGTCTGTGTCAGTGTGCAGAGCGGACACTGACCTGTCATCCGTCTGCCAGCAGGGATCTGGGGAGATATCCCCTGCTGAGAAGGTGGACCTGCTGGACGGAGTTTGCTCCATGTGAAAGGGGCCTTAAAGTGGTTGTCAAGTCATGACAACCACTTTAAACTACAGGTAAGCCTATATTCAGGCTTACCTGTAGGTTCCGGGAATATCTCCTAAACTTGCACCGTTTAGGAAATATTCCCTGTATCTGCATGTGCTGACGTCATCAACACATGCACAGCGAAGAAACAGCCCGACTGGGTCTTTTCTTCACTAAGCGCGTCGTAAATGACGGCTCCCCTGCGCATGCACGGGAATGACGTTAGCGCGGCTCCTGCCAATCGCAGCGCTGGAGTCCGCGCTGTGATTGGTCGGATTCCTGAAGACGACGGACACATCATGACGCCGGTCACATCGATGATTGGGGATTGCTGCTACAGCCTCAATCTAAGGTAAGCATTTTATAATGAGCTAGTATGCAATGCATACTAGCTCATTATTCCTTTCTCTTGCAGGGGTTTGGTTTTTATTTTTTTCGCAAGCCTTGAAAACCACTTTAATATAATGGGGTAAAATTCAAAAACATGTTAAGTTGCAAGAACATGTAAAAAAAATTCCAAAACATGTAGTCTTGGTATATCTGCCTCCTTGACACCCACTAAGTCAGTTTCTATACTTTGCACATTATTGTGCTTGCTTCCCTAGAGCTGACTACATTTAACATGTAGAACCCCATTCTATCTAACTGTCCCTGTGCACACTTGTATGCGGAGTTACCCTGTGCTCAAAAAAAAAAAAAAAAAAGCACATTACCCTTTTTTGTGCATATTCAAGCATTTTGGACCCCCTAGATTGCAATGGGAGCACGTTTCCTATAGAATTTCTCACCTCCCCTTGCCCAGCCTGGTAAACAAATGCCTGAATCTTGATACACATGCAAAAACACCTGTAATACGTCTGAAAAAGAACGCTTTTTTGAGGTGTGCAAGGAGGCTCTTACATTTCTCCATAATGTTGCTGAGAATAAAAGTACCTACCTCCATCCCTCTTGTGGGCAGAGATTTTTGATACCAGCCATTCTCTCGCTTCTGGTTTGGCAGTCTTGGCGAGCTCTATGACAACTAATGGTCTGAATTCAGGCTCCGAATGAGGCACACTTTTGAAAGAGCCTCTTAACATTTTTGCAGAGATCTGTGCATTAAAAAAGGACAACTGCTGTTAGTCAGGCTGAGAAAAAATAAATGACATCCAAGTTAAGAAAAAAAAAAACATTGCTGTGTCGTACTAGGTGTATCCTTGGTAAAGGTCTACACAGCAAAATTGTCCGATTTAGCAGACACTGAGCTAAATTCTGCTATTGGCTGACGTCACAGAGTTGGTCTAGGCTCTGCAAGGATCCTGACAATAATGTCGGGATCCCCTCAGATTCCACTGAGAGGCTGAGCCAGCCGCTCCCACTCCTTCCACAGCCCGGCACTCCAGTGAGCGCTGGAGGGGCAGAGCAGAGAGGCCAGGGACTGACAGTGCTCAGAGCGGACCCGATCAGCGTCTTTGGTCGCCCAGTTCTCGATATAGAGCCGGTGAGGTACAGATGCTGCTCGGATCAATGTTATAGCCATCTAGGCGATTATATAATTATGTTTTACATTCCCACACTTTTCTTTTCAATGACGATTTTGGCACAACATATAATAAGCCAAAATGTAGAAAGCATGTGGCATTGAGACCCCTTTCACACTTGTGCGCGTTGTCCTGCGATTTGGGACTGCAAAGTCCCATGACAAGTCGTTCCCCATTATTTTCAATGAGTACCATTCATATCTGTATGACTTTCAAGTTGTGCCGACTTCAGTAGTCCCTGCATTACTTGGATCCAACTTTGATGCAACTTGAGGTCCATAGACTTCAATGTTAAACCCTCAAAGTCTCATGCAAATCGCACCTGAATAATATAGATGGGAATTCTGTATGACTTTGTAATATGTTTTCATTGAGCCAAAGTTGCAACAAAGTTGGACCAAAGTCTTACTGACCCCAAATCATGGTAAAATCGCACCAAAAAACTGAGGCGCACAAATATGAAAGGGGTCTAGAGTAAACCTGCTACTGCTGGTTGTATTCCTGTGGGAGAGGTTTGTCATACTTCCTGTGCTCCTGTAGCTATCAATGTTGCATGTGTCATCACTGGAGAGATTTCCCCCAGGTTTCCTCCTGGTGACACCCTGCAGAGGAAGGTGAGGTGTGTCAGCCTCTCCTCCCTCTGCATTCCTGGTGATGGTGCAAACACTGAGAGCCAGAAACAGGCGATTGCTAGTAAAGCAGCCATCTTCTTGCTAGCTGCAGTGTCAGGTGGGCATGGTTACTAAAGTGGTGGCTGCATTAGGCCTTATTCACACTAGCGGTTGAAGGCTTGCAAATCCTTGCAGTTGACCCACACATTTACCCCCCAACTGCAAACCCTCTTTAGCTGCAGAGGCGGTGGGTGTGAATGTACACATGCCATGGCTGCAGCAGGGATTTTACCCCCTGTGGCTTTCAGTGTGCGCTACACGACCTATGCGGTTGCGGAGTGCTAGTGCAGGGCTCAAGGGGTTAAAGCATATGGAGAGGTGGTGATACAAGGCCTACTCACTGCCTGTCAAATGTTCTCTGGAGAGTGATTTAAACGTGGATCACTCTTAAGAGAGCAAAGCTCATGTGTACAAGCCCTTAGCTTTCTTTTTTGTGGGCATTTTTTTCAACTGGTAATTCAGCCAGTAAGTCTGCTATTATTCTACTTCCTTTAACAGACCGAGCTGTCTAGACAAAGTAGCAATTAGAGGGTTGAGACAAACTTTTTAACACTAAGGGCTCTTTCACACGAGTGGAGCAGAGACTGACTTGTCACAGCTCCATTCTCCTCTATGGAGGATCGGATGAACACGGACCGTCTGTCCGTGTTCATCCGATCCGCCAAAAACAGATGGATGAAAACCCTATTTTCCATCCGTCTGTTTTTTGGCGGATTGGGTGTCAGCGGACATGTCACCGCTGACATCCGTCACTCCATAGAGAACAATGGAGCATCCGTTCGGGTCCGCCGGAAAAACTGACAGGTGGACCCGAATGATCCGCTCGTGTGAAAGAGCCCTAAGGCCCCTTTCACAGACAGACGGACCACTTGGATCAGTCTGTCAGTTTTTCGGACGGATCCGAGCAGACCTCTATGGGCAGGAGGATGTCAGCGGAGATGTGTCCTCTGACACCCATCTGCCATCCGATATGATCCAATCAAAATAGACATATGGCTGATACGTACACCATCCATCTAGCGGATTGGATGAAAACGGACAGGCGGATCCGTTTTCTTCCGATCTGCCCATAGAGGAGAGCGGGGAGCTGACAGGTCCATCCCTGCACAGAGTGCAGAGATGGAGCTGTCATCTGCCTGCTCAGCGGAGATCCGCTCAGTGTAAGAGGGGCCTTAGACCCCTTTCACACTTGTGCGAGTTGTCCTGCGATTTGGGACTGCAAAATCCCATGACAAGTCGTTCCCCATTATTTCCAATGAGAACCATTCATATCTGTATGACTTTCAAGTCGTGCCGACTTCACAGTAGTCCCTGCATTACTTTGGTCCAACTTTGATGCAACTTGAGGTCCATAGACTACAATGTTAAACCCTCAAAGTCTCATGCAAATCGCACCTTAATAATATAGATGTGTTTTCTGTACGACTTTGTAATGTTTTCATTGAGCCAAAGTTGCAACAAAGTCAGACCAAAGTCATACTGATCCCAAATTGCGGCAAAAAAATTGCGGTAAAATCAGGTCGCACAAGTGTGAAAGTGGCCTAAGAGCCAGTTCACACAGGAGCGGCCCGACTTCAGGGGTGACTTGAAGCCGCCCCACACAGCGCAACTTCAGCGTGGCTTGCAAACGACTTCTGTAATAGAAATCAATGCAAACCGCTTGAAGTCGTCCCCAAAGTGTTACAGGTACCTTTTTTTAAAGTTGGAGCAACTTGAGTCGCTCTTATTAGAACAGTTCCATTGCAATGCATGGAGCACGACTTGTCAGGCGACTTGAGTCACCTAACAAGTCACCCCTGTGTGAACCGGCTCTGACAGGGGTGCTTACAATGATCAGCTTTTATTCATTGATGTAAAACCTTAATTCCAAAAGAAAAATAGCTTTTGCTTTATCTGCTATAAAAATGTTGTTATCTGGAGTGGAGTTCAGCTTCAATTTGTTAGACAAGTCCATCTAAATCTGCCAATCTAATATCTAATAGAACCGTCTCTCCAGACTGACAATGTTGCTGTACAAAGGTGTCTGTGTTGGGGACCTCAAAAGTTAGTATAACGATCTCCCCCGCTGAGCTGTTGTGTTCTGACAGGGGGTGCGGGGAAGCGAGGGACCCCTACCCCTCCCCACCAAAACACTCTGATCAGCGCTCCGTGCCATTGGCTGAGAGCGCTGATCAAGAGTTGGTCGGCTGCTGGCTTACCAGCATGCTCTTCTGACAGAAGCCGGAAAGACCGACATACACACAGGCTGAATGTAGGCTGTTTTTTTATTTTTAACTGGTCGAAATCTCTTGACATTCGGCCCATGTACCAGGCTTAACACAGGAAGCGTGTTAGGCCCCTTTCACACTTGTGCGACTTGAGTCGCACGGTTTTGCCGCAATTGTGATGCGACTTTAAGCAATGCCTGTGTAATCTTGAGATCTATGGACCTCAAATCGCATCTAAGTCGGACCAAAGACTACTTTGCAGGGACTACTTTGAAGTCGCACAGATATGAATGGTACTTTGAAGTCGCACAAGTGTGAAAGGGGCTTAACTGGCTGGATCACACGGGTAAAATAAACTGGAAAAAAGCCTACAAAAAGAAAACAAATACATCCACCACAATTAAAGGGTAACTCCCCTCTTGTGGGGGAAAAAAATAGCAAAAAAAAAAAAAAATTTATATAGTGTATAAAATTGGGACACAAGTCATATTGTAATTGCATGTTATTAACCACTTCCCGCCGGGTGGACGTCCATGGACGTCCTAGACTTTGAGGGTTAATATCTGAATGGTGCCAGCAGCTAGAGGCACCATTCAGATATCATTTTTTACAGCTGGCGATTTTGTACACCCCAAGAACGATCATAGCGGCAGTTCAGCCGCTTGATCGTTCTTGTAGGCAGCGGGAGGGGACGCCCCCCCCTCCCGCCGCCATTCGGTGCTTCTCCCGTGCCGCCCGTACGATCGGCGGCAGGGAGAAGAGATCCGTCGCCGCTGGAGTGTCGTCAGGGAGATGACTGATGACCATCTGGTCACCAGTCATCTCTATGACCCTCGGAGGACCGGGCGCGATGTTATGACGTCACGCCCGGCCCGGCTTTTGTAAACAAAGCCGTGATCACGGCTGGAAAGGCTGGGATGCCGACTTGACGGCGATACTAGCAAGAACCCCACATGTTTTAGCGGTCGACATTTTTTACTATAGACTTACCACGGAGATCGACGACCGTGGTAAGTCTA
>BLSH010074850.1:132362-144478 GCA_018402905.1 Glandirana rugosa | reverse complement strand
TAGGGTACACCTCCTACACTCGGTACATACGTTTGGCCGACCTACCGGACACGTTAGAGAAATAAGCTATATGTTAGTGTGGTTAAAGTACACGAATTAGTTTCGAGAATAGATACATCGAATCACGTCTGAAGTCTTTTAGTCACTCGGTTAGTGCGTTTGTCTTTTACTGTAAAGACCCTCTGCAAGACATGTGTTTGACATATACCTTGTGGAGGTCCGACGGTATAACGTGAAATGTCTTTTAATGTCGCCGACGTCTAACTTTTCCTTTCCAGCAAAAATTGGTGAAGGAATGGCCCGGTAAAGACTGTGAGGAGAGGATGTACAAACATATATAATGTTTGGGGGTTCTGAGTATTTTTCTAGCAAAAAGATGATGATTTTTACATGTAGGAGAGGAGTGTCAGAAATGGCCCGGTAAGGAAGTGGTTAAAAACGACCTTTCCTTTTCAATCTGCAGCCGCTGTAATTTTCTGTAAAGTGCAATATGGCAGCCTGGAGGTGTTCCATATACAGTTTGTGTACAGAACGTCTCCCAGAAATGTCATTTTCTGTTTGCGTGATTGGCTCACTGATTTTCTGAAGTCTGCACTAAGCTACATAGATAAGAGCTTTGATTAAGCACATGAAATTGGTGTGATTGTATATCGAATAAAGAGATTGCACAGGCCATCCAGCCGGTTTGCATACATGGCTCACATCCTCCACATGGGATAAAGGATTTGGAGCAGCAGGGTGAGAGAAGTAGTCCTGGAGCGATGTATATTCAAGATACACATCAGATTTTGGGCATCCCCTGCAACAATGTCATATTTGGTGAGATACTTCCAAACGGAAATCACGTCTAAGGTCCCGTTCACATCTGGCGATTTGGGATCGTGAGCAGAATTGTTGCTATTCCTAATTGCACAGCAATAGTGGCAAATCGCACCATGCATGTTTGGGTGCCATTCATTTTTATTGGCATCTCAAACCTGGTGAACGGGGTCTTAAAGAGTGACTCCGCTTTTGTTAAGAATAAAACCATTCACCTCTGGGTGATCTATGTACATTACAAGGATTTTACAAACTTTGTTGCAGATTCCTACCTTTTGTTATTCTGAAAGGGGTTGTAAAGTTTTTTTTATTATATATAACAAATATGTTATACTTACCTCCGCTGTGCAGCGGTTTTTCACAGAGTGGCCCAGGATCTTCTTCTTCTGGGGTCCCCCAGCGTTGCTCCTCCTGGTTCCTCCTCTTCTCGAGTGCCCCCTCAGAGAAGAACTTTTCCTGGGGGCACCGGGGCTGGCGTGCTCCCAAGTCCTGCTGCTGCATCCATTGACACAGACATCAGGACTCAGTCCCAACCCCCGCGTCACTCGATTTGATTGACAGCAGCAAGAGCCAATGGCTTCTGCTGATATCAATCTATCCAATGAGGACGCAAGACAGCAGCTGGAGCTACTGTGCTCATCTCCATTGCTGGAACGATGGGATTCAGGTAAGTAAAAGGGGGGCTGCTGCACTACAGAAGGTTTGCATAAAATGCATTAAGGTGAAAAACTTGGAGGGTTTACAGCCCCTTGAAGGAAGTTTGTTTGTCTGTGTCCACGTGCTCAGTGAATCTGAGTGAGTGGTTTTATCATTATCAATCAGCTGGTGCTCTAATGAGGAAACTGGCAGGGTCTGCATCCTTTTAGATGTGACTTTCCTTTGGGAGTATCTCAACAAAAAATACATTTTTGTTGCAGGGGGTGCTTAAAATCTAACTTGTATCTTACTGCAGACTTTTGAGAAGATCAGTAAGCCAATCACGCAAGCAGGAAATGACATTGCTGGGGAGCATTCTGTACACCACCTGTGCCATATTGCATTGCATTTTACAGAAAATTACAGAACTGTAGAGCAAATTTTTTTTTTTCCCCCACAAGAGTAGAGTTACCCATTAATGCAGGGGCGTCAAACTGGCAGCCTCCAGCTTGCGGAACTACAAGTCCCATCATACCTCTGACTGTGGGAGTCATGCTTGTAACTGTCAGCCTTGCAATGCCTCATGGGACTTGTAGTTCCGCAACAGCTGGAGGGCGCCAGTTTGACACATGTGCTTTAAGGGATGCAGACCCTGCAACGTTTCTCATTAGAATCTAGTGCAGCAGCTGATTGATAATTATAAAATCACTCCCATTCACATTCACTGGGCACATGGACACAGACAAACAAACAGCTATTTGTAATCTGTGGAAATCCTAGAAATATACATAGATCACCCAGAGAAGGTTTTTTGTGGATTTTTTTACTCTTTAGGGAGTTGTAAGCTGCATATATTACATTTTTGTTTTTGGTTTAATAATACTTTAACCACTTCCAGACCACCCACCGTGGATTTACGTCAGTACTCTGACATTAAATACCATTGTTATGGCAACAGATAGCTGCCATAACCCCAGTACTTTTCTCCACGGTGGGCAGTTCGCCTTATGGTCTCCGCGACGGATTCCGGCCGCTTACCGAAGCTGTTGGAAGTGGTGGAGACGAACCGGTCCTTTTGCCTGATGGGCAGGAAGCCGAGTGAGGGCATGATGGCCCCCAATCGAATCTATGCCCTTGGAGGATCGGATCGACGTCAAACATCACTTCCCCCCTCCGGCCTTAAAGGGACCATTTTTTCTTTTTTAAGAAAAATGACTTTTTTTTTTTTTTTTTTAAATGTACTAATCTTTACTTTAAATGTAATCTATTTTTAAATGTAAATGTGAGATCTGAGGTCTTTTTGACCCCAGATCTCCCATTAAAGAGGTCCTGTCATGCTTTTTTTCCTATTACAAGGAATGTTTACATTCCTTGTAATAGGAATAAAAGTGAACAAAAAAAAAATAAAAATAAAAAAATAAAAAAATAAAGGGACAGTGTAAAAATAAAAATTAAAAAAGTAAAATAAATAATAAAAAAAAAAAATTTGAAAGTGCCCCGTCCCTTGGTACTCACGCACAGAAGCGAACGCATACATAAGTTGCCCCCACATATCTAAATGGTGTTCAAACCACACATGTGAGGTATCACCGCGATCGTTAGAGTGAGAGCAACAATTCTAGCACTCCTCTGTAACTCAAAACTGGTAACCTGTAGAAATGTTAAACCTATGAAGATTTTTAAGTGCCAAAGTTTGTCGTCATTCCACAAGCAGGCGCAATTTTGAAGTATGACATGTTGAGTATCGATTTACTCGGCATAATATTATCATTCATAATATAGAATAAAATTGGGTTAACTTTACTGGTTTCTTATTTTTTTAACTTGAAAAAAATTGTATTTTTTTTTCCCAATAATCGCAAATACGGTGTGACAAAGTATTGCAACGATCGCCATTTTATTCTCTAGGCTGCTCTCTACTACATTTCCCATGAGGCATTGCAAGGCTGATGGATACAATTACTCCCAGAAGCATGATGGGAAATGTAGTTCTACAACAGCTGGAGAGCCGCAGGTTCCCTACCCCTGCGTCTAGGGTGTCTGAAAAACTTATATATAAATGTTTAAGGGTTCTAAGTAATTTTCTAGCAAAACTAATCCTGATTTTAACTTGTAAACAACAAGTGTCAAAAATAGGCTTGGTCCTTAAGTAGGACTAAATGATTAGAAGCACCTGATGTTTTTTGCATTAGAAAACAGACAGACTATATATCCTGGCTGTTCCATGCAAGGATCCTACTGCAGCCAAGCACTCCGGTAAATCCATTCCTCCTATCAGTTACACTGCTGAACATTCCTAGCTTATGTCTATAAGTTACATAGATAGAAAGAGATGAATGCTCATCTCTCATGCTGTATACAGTGTATACACAGATCTCTTATCAGTACAGATGACATAGAGCAGTAAAAACAACACATGTGTATAATACATGGAAACACAATATTGCATTCCTATGTCTATGGCCAATGCCAGGACGGGGCTGTACAGCAGCTCCTAGAAGAATCAGGGCTGACATTGAGGATGTAGTATAAGTAGAGCTAGACTGACATGACATGCTGATGATCTCTATCAATGACAGAGCGATCAGAGTTCCCCCAGATAACATGTACTTACTTCCCCTTCTGCAGACTGCACTCCTCCCTCTACAACTCTGCTACAGGACCTTCCTTATGTCACTGTCATGTGACCAGCTCCTGGGGTGGGCGGGGCCGGCTGTGCTCTGTATACAGTGCTTGTCTCAGGAAGTGAATGTGTCATAGAGTACAGTGAGTGCTGCAGCAGGCTGTCATCTCTGGATGGTGGTGACTGCAGCTGTAATCATATTACAGCAAACCCAGCATAAGTCTGAGATGTGTGAGGACTGGGGATCAATGTTGATTCCTGATAACAGAAATATGCCAAGAATGTGGAATATTAGGAGATATCTCTGAGTGACCAAATGCCTTTCCCCAGCAATGCACGCATTTCTATGTTTTTATGCATTTTAAAAGCACATTTAGGATTTATTCACACCCCATTATTGGGATTCTGTGGATCTGCATAGATCAGAGGTCTCCACAATTCAGTCTGTGGCCAACTACAAGATTTGATCCAGCCTGCAGCTAGGGTCAGTGATGTATTCTGACTAAGGATGGGCTCGGCAGGGGCGTAACGATAGTGGTTGCAGGGGTTGCGATTGCAACCGGGCCCCATGCTCCAGGGGGCCCATGTGCTTCCCTTGTACACCTGGATAGGAGGGGTGGTGAGGGCGGCATTTAGAGGAACCAATCTCCTCCATTTTCCTCCTAATGGAGGAGATTGGTTCCTCTATGTGCTGCCCCTGCCACCCCTCCTATCCAGTTTACTTGTCTTCTGCTGTTCCCAGGGTCCCGCTGCAGGACCGTAATAAAGGGACCCCGACGGGAGTAAAGGGCCCCAGGATCAGCGAGAGGAGGGAAGGGCCCTGGTCAGGGGGTGCCCTTCCTAATTTCTTGCACCAGGGGCCCTGAAGGTTCTAGTTACGCCTCTGGGGCTCGGGATAGGGTTGCCACCTCATCCCTTTAAACCCGAACACATATAAATTACACAGGTTTTAAGGCTAATTTAATGCAGATGAGGCACCAAGTGAGTTTAACCACTTCCTTACTGGGCACTTAAACCCCCCTCCTGCCCGGACCAATTTTCAGTTTTCAGCGCTGACGCTCTTTGAATGACAATTGCGCGGTCGTGCGACGTTGTACCCAGACAAAATTTGCGTCCTTTTTTCCCCACAAATAGAGCTTTCTTTTGGTGGTATTTGATCCCCTCTGCATCATTTCTGATCGCCGCTATAAACAAAAAAAGCGACAATTTTGAAAAAAAAACAATATTTTTTACTTTTTGCTATAATAAATATCCAAAAATAAAAAAACAAATTTATTCATCAGTTTTGGCCGATATATATCAAAAGTTATAGCGCCTACAAACTATGGACATTGATTTATGGTGTTTTTATTATTTTTTTTTTTACTGGTAATGGCGGCGATCTGCGATTTTTATCGGTACTGCGATATTGGGGCGGACATGTCGGACGTTTTTGACACTTTTTTGGGACCAATGACATTTATACAGCGATCAGAAATTTAAATGTCCACCGATTACTGTATAAATGTCATTGGCAGGGAAGGGGTTAACCTGCAGGGGGCAGTGAAGGGGTTAACTATGTTCCCTGGGTGTGTTCTAACTTTGGGGGGGGCGGGGTTGACAGGGGCATGACAGATCTAACTGACAGGGACAGGGATCAGTAGATCTGGCATGCCCCCCCTTACAGAACGGGGAACCGCCGTGTTTACTTCGGCGGTTCCCCGTTCCTCCTCTCTGTAAGGAGATCGCGGGTCTCCGGCGGACATCGGGTCCGCCCGACCCGCGGGCACGCTCCTGCAGCGTGCGGCGGCACGTGCGCGCGCCGCTCGTGCCCTCGGGAGCGCACCCAGCACAAGCCAAATGGGAGGACGCCTATTGACGTCCTCCCGGCATTTTAGAGCCGCGCTGTAGCCGTCATTCGGCTATGGCGCGGATAGGAGGAGGTTAATTACCCCCTTAATCTGTCACAGAACCTGTGTAATTCATATGTGTTCAGGTTTAAAGGGATGAGGTGGCAACTCTAGCTGGGGCGTGTTCGCAAGTGCACGTGCCCGAGCCCGCCAGGAAATGAACCCAGCGCTGCGCTAATCACAGGCAGGGAGACTTTTACCTGATCGCTGCAGCCGCACATCGGGGAAATGTCTCCCTGCCTGTGATTAGCGCAGTGCCGGGTTCACTTCCTGGTGGGCACGTGCACTTGCGAACACGCCCGAGCCCATCCTCAATTCTGACATTCAGATCTCCTGAGTGTCCAGACTGAGGATCCAAATCAGCTGGTATTCACTTCTGATGGTGATCCTGATATAAGGAGGGCTCTCATGTGAAGGGGTACTCTGAAGTAACGAGAGGACTTTTCGTGTGATGGGCTGGGGAATTCTGACGTGAAAGGGGGATTCTGATGCGATGGAGTGACCTCTGATGTGAAGGGGGGGACTTCTGATGTAATTGGGGGGCTTCTGTAGCTCCCAACTGTCCCTGATTTTGAGGAACTGTCCCTGATTTGGAGGAACGGTCCCTGATTTGGAGGAACATTCCCTGATTTGGAGGAACTGTCCCTGATTGGAGGAACTGTCCCTGATTTGGAGGGACGGTCCCTGATTTGGAGGAACTGTCCCTGATTTGGAGGGACTGTCCCTGATTTGGAACAAAGTCCCTCTGTCCCTCTTTCCTCCTCATTTGTCCCTCATTTTGGTCTGATCTATACAGTTGTATATAAAATGCACTTTTATTCTTTCAAAAAGTGTTTCCCAGTGCTAAACCTTTCATCCAAATTCTAAATTGCTGCATTTGTTAACTCCAAAAGCCAATATAAAGGAACAGTAGTGGTAAAAAAAAAAAAAGCACTTGAGGGTTTAACTAATCATTTTTTTTTATTTATTTCTTTTTGCGCAATCATTTTTTTATTGAGTTGCAGGCAATATAATGCAATAACAATAGAAACAGTATCCATCATATAATGGGTTACAACGTTCTGAATGAGAGACAATAATAGATTATAACGTTCTGAGCGATAGACAATAGCGTATATAGGTGTCCTTGCAGTACAGAGTTGACGTATTCTTAGGTGATGCACAATTTACATTTACAGTAACACCCGCAAGGAGGGTGCAGCCCTCCCATCCTGGGTACCCCTGTTTGGATCATATGTGTAGGATCATATGTCCACCATACTCCTTCATACTGCTCCATACAGATATCTGTTACAACTGCCTTATGGGTGTTACGTCATATGAGTTTAGGTTTATTTCCTTTGCTGTATTGTAAAAATTAGGGTATATCCTAGGTCAATAGGGTATCTTCTTGCGTATTATCTGAGGTGTTATCTTATCTGTTAATAAGTGCTGGAGAGGGGATCCGTAACAACGCTAGTCCATGAGGTTGAATAAGTTGGTGTTTGCTCTGTGTGTATATTAAGTTGAACCTTCAACTAACTATGAGCTGTGTGAATTTGTCTGAATAACTGAACATGATCCATGGAGCCCATAGCTTGTGGAACCCTTCTGTGTTTTCTCTGGCTATGGCCATCGTTTCCTCCATATGGTAGATATTGTCTATTTCTCGTAGCCATTTGGTGATAGATGGCATGTGGGGGGGGGGGGATTTCAATGCCTGGGGATTCCTACTTTAGCGGCATTTAGTAGGTGTCTAGTTAGGGATTTTTTATAACATTTCATGGGGCCTTTGGTGATATGGAGCAGACAGCAGGCTTGATCAAGTGTTATGTTTGTGTCTGTGATGTGTAATGTCAGATCTTTCACTTTTTCCCAGAAGGAAGTAATTTTTGCACACTCCCACCAAATATGTAACAGTGTTCCTTCCCATGGATTGGCCACATCTCCAACATAGGCCAGAAGACACGGGGAACCACTTCTGTAGTCTGGAGGGAGTGTGGTACCATTGTTTGAGGAGTTTATAAGACATCTCCTGTATCCGAACGCTAATTGAGAATTTATGTGCAAAGATGTTTGCTCTCAGCCATTGGTCGTCGGTTATTGGCACTTGGAGTGTGTTTTCCCATGTTTTTTGATGTTTAGGCAGTTCTGTATTGGCTGCGTCTTGTAGCCAGGTGTAGAGAAGGGAAGTGGTTCTGTTTACCTTGTTGCCTGTGAGGCAGATGGATTTGAAAGGGGACAGTGGTCTGTGTATAGTTTTCTTGTCCATAGAGGACAAAAAGTTGTGTAGCTGGCGATAAGGCCAGAATGATAGATGGTGCTGTGTCTCTAGCCTCACAGTGAGGGACTCATATGATAGGATGTTGTCATTATGTAGACAGTGGGTCACAAGTAGTAGGAGATTGTCCTTAAGAGGTGGTATTTGTTTTTTTCCAAACCTGGAGGGAAGGCTGGATTCAATGCGATCGGTGTCAAAGGGCTCAGGGAGGAAGAGATGTTAACTCTTAATGTGGCTCCCCCCAGGGAGGTCTATTTTCAGTGTATTTTGTAGTTTCCCTGTTGGGATCCAAGGCAGAAAATGTAACGGGAGTGGTGACAAGTCATTTTCTAAACCCACCCAGTCCTTGTTTTGTCCATGGCAGTGCCAGTCTACTATTCTTGCCAGGTGTGTGGCATAGTAGCAATGTTTAAAGTTGGGGAGGTTGATTCCTCTGGTGTTTTTTGTTTTGGTAAGTGTTAGGAGGCTTATACAAGGTTTTTTACCTAACCAGATTTGTTTATGATGAGGTTCAATTGTTTGAAGAACATGTTTGGGATTTTAATGGGGAGGGTGTGGAAGTAATATAATACTCTAGGGAGGACCGTCATTTTGAGGATTGCTGCTCTGCCAAACCATGAGAATGGTCTTGGGGACCAGTGTTTCAGGTCTTGTTGTGTATTATGCAGTAGCTTCACATCGTAAATGTTATTGATTGACGGGGTGAGGTGGACACCTAGGTATTTGAGGGCCAACGGTTGCCATTTAAGTGCGTCATTAGTGAGTGAGAGGTTGAGGGCTTCTGACTTGCTATAATTAATCTTCATATTGGATATATGTCCAAAGTATTGAAAAGCCTGGATGAGATTTGAAATGGAAATATGTGGTTTTGTGAGAAAAAAGAGCAGATCAGCTGCGTAGGCTGCTATCTTGTAGGTTTTCGTCTAAACCTTGAAGCCACTAATGTCTGGGTCGTTATTCATGATGCGGATGAAGGGTTCTACGGTCAGGATAAACAATAGTGGTGAGAGGGGGCAGCCCTGTCTTGTACCATTATGGATGTGTACCGGGTCTGAAAGGGAGTTATTTATCTTTAGGTGTGCCTGCGGTTTCTGGTATAATGCTGCTATCCATGTTATCATATGGGGTTGTAGGCCAATGTGTAGACAGTTTTCCCGCAGGTAGTCCCATGCGAGTCTGTCGAAAGCCTTCTCCGCATTCGTAGATAGAAGAAGGCCCTCAAAGACTCCCTGTTGTGCCCTGTGGATTAGGTTCAATGCTTTCGTGACATTGTCACGGGCTTCGCATCCCGGCATGAACCCAGCTTGTTCTCGTCCTTTAAGTTTTGGTAACATGTCTAGGGTTGCCACATCATCCCTTTAATCCAGGACACATATGAATTACACAGGTTCTGAGGCTAATTTAATGCAGATAAGGTACCAAGTGAATTTAATTACTACCTTAATCGGCCACAGAACCTGTGTAATTAATATGTGTCCTGGATTAAAGGGATGATGTGGCAACCCTAAACATGTCCTGTAGGCGGTTGGCCAATATTTTTACTAGGATTTTTGTATCTATGTTCAGTAGTGATATGGGTCTGTAATTCGAGCATTCATTGTGGTCTTTACCCGGTTTTGGAATCAAGGTCATATGTGCTAGCGTGAAGGAGTCAGGTATGATTTGAGGTTGTTTTAGGTGGATGAGTGCTTTTAGAAGAGGTGTTTGTATCAGATCTATAAATGCTTTATAATAGTGTGCCATGAAGCCCGGACTTTTGCTTGGTTTAAGATCTTTGATGGCTAGGGAGAGTTCTTCCAAGTTGATTGGGTTTTCTAGGTTTTTGGCTTCCTCTGGTGATGGGGTTGGTAGGCCGATTTCTTTGAGGAAGTTTTTCAGGGCCATGGTTCTGTTTTCTGTGGATCCTGGGGGTTTACTTGCAGGTGGTAGGCTGTATAGCTTGGTGTAGTATTTCTGAAAAGCGTCGGCTATCTGATCTGTCTGGTGTATTAACTCATTTTTACTGTTTTTGATGCTGTATATTGTGTTAGAGCGTGAGAGTTTTTTTAATGCCCTCGCTAGGAATTTTCCGTTCTTATTTCCATGCTCATAATAGAAGCCTTTTTTGAGGAAAAGGATTTGTTTTGCTTTCAGGTGGAGTATCGAATGAAGCTGCTTTCTCGTATCAGCAAGCTCTTTAGCCACTCTTTCAGCTTGTGATTGTTTATGTTGTGTTTCCAGAGTAGTCATTTTCTGTATGAGTGTCATGAGTGTTTTGTTGTGTTCTTTTTTCTTATATGCGCCTATGCGAATAAGTTCCCCCCCCTTATGACGCATTTATGTGCTTCCCATACCGTAATTGGTGACAACTCTTCAGTGGTATTCAGGTTAAAATATGATTTTATTGTATCGGATACCTGTTTGCATGAGGTTGGGTCTGTTAGAATGGTAGGATTTAGACACCAGCTACACGACTTAGGGGCTGAGTCAAGACTATTCAACCAAATTGATATTGGGGCGTGATCTGAGTATGTTTGGAATCCTATGTCTGCTAATTGCAGTAGGGGGATGTCTCTTTGGGTTATATAGATTTTTGAGGTACTCCATGTGGCGATTAAGATCGGGCAGTTGGAGAGTGTGTGTATCAAAAGCATGGTGCACCCGTCTTATTGCATTGGAATGTTGGGTAGTCACCTTCTCCACCTCCATGACCCTGCCCGAGATTGCTTGTAAGTCAATTTTGAGGTTGGCTATGGCTGCTGTCATAGCCGCTGT
This sequence comes from Glandirana rugosa, assembly GCA_018402905.1. Classification (NCBI taxonomy): domain Eukaryota; kingdom Metazoa; phylum Chordata; class Amphibia; order Anura; family Ranidae; genus Glandirana; species Glandirana rugosa. The sequence continues at coordinate 133,497 of BLSH010074850.1, read as the reverse complement.
CAGGGTCTCCTTAATGTTAGTGGCGACCAAGCTGAGGTCACAGTGTCAGTATGATTCCTCCATTGTGAGACGGGCTGTGTGCGGCCCTTGTCTCACCTGGGTTGAGGCCTGTAGGCTGTAATAGGCCGTGAGCCGGTGCCATGTTGCTGTGCTGCATGTGGAACATTTCGGGAATGTTTTGCGAGATACCGCCCGTCATATCTCGAGAGGAACGGGACCTCGAGGCAGAGTTATTGTGGGATGATGTTCCCATGCTGGTAGGCTCTGTGCCGCTATTCAGGCTGATTAAATCCTCTACTTACGGGAGCTCCTGAACGAGGCAGCCATCTACCAGCGGCCATGCCCCCCTAAGCATTTTTTTGTATAATTCTCCTTTAAGGGGATATGAAGGGGGGGAAGATATGATATGAAGGGGGGACTCTGGTGTAAAGGGAGGACTTCTCATATGAAGGGCTGAGGACTTCTGATGTAAAATGGGGTTCTGATGTGATGGGGAGACCTCTGATGTGAAGGGGGACTTCTGGTATGAAGACAGGGCTCTGATGTGAATGGAGGACTTCTTATGTGATGGGCTGGGAGGGGGACTCTGCTGTAATGGGGAGGCCTCTGATGTGAAGGGAGGACTTCTGATGCGATTCTGGGACTTCTGATATAAAGATGGGACTCTGATGTGAAAGGGGGGCTCTGATGTGAAGGGAGGGCTTCTCATGTGATGGACTGGGGACTTCTGATGTAAAAGCTGGACTCTGGTGTGATGGGAAGGCCTCTAATGTAAAAGGGGGACTTTATTCTGATGGGGAAACTCTGATGTGATGGGGATGCTTATGATATGACTGGGGAACTTCTGAGGGGGATGCTCTCATGTGAAGGGGGTACTTCTGATGTGAAGGGGAGACTTATGATGTGAAGGGGGATGTTCTAATGTGAAGGGGGATGTTCCAATGTGAAGGGGAGACTTCTGATGTAAAGGGGGATGTTCTAATGTGAAGTGGGGACTCTTGATGTAAAGGGGGATGTTCTAATGTGAAGGAGGGACATCTGATGTAAAGGGGGATGTTCTAATGTGAAGGAGGAGACTCTGATGTAAAGGGGGGTGTTCTAATGTGAAGGGGGGACCTCTGATGTAAAGGGGGGG